>ML776660.1:0-24203 GCA_009831015.1 Picea engelmannii | reverse complement strand
AATATGCTAGATAAAATAAAAATTTAGTAAATTACAAATTTACTGTTCTATTTTATTTTCTGGTAGTTTAATGAAATCCTGGTCCCTACAATCCACAGAGCCTTTTCGTGAAAACTGTAATAAGAGAGAGGGAAGGCGTTCCCAATTAATGACCCATTCTCCCACCAATTTATCACGCAAAATAACAACCTTCAAGACATCCATATCTGCATTGATTATCAAGCAATCGCTCAAACACTTAGTAATTAGAGTGCAAATTACTAGAGTTACCTTGAGCAGACAGATTCCCATGAGCAAGCCTTTCAAACCCATTTGAATGTTGATGCCACTGTCCAAAATAACCTACCACATTGGTACTTTTTCCTCAGGTCCATCTCTTACAATTATGCCAACACAATCCACTAGAAGGTGATCCATCGAATTGGTAACAGACAAGTACCCTTCCAGTACTTTCTTCATTGTGTGAGATTTCCATCCACCAACCATATTGATTATCCCTCCTCCCAGTGTGATGTCCTCCCATCTCTTTAAATTTGTGACAAGACTTTGGCTTGCCGCGTGCACAATGCGTCCACGTTGAGTAAAGAGACCCACTACATGGACTAGCTATGCTCCTTAACCTCCAATAGATAAAGTCATGAGGGGGGAGCCAAGCGCTCTACTCCATCTAGTCTCAAACGACCAAGAGATTTTCTTATGGCTTTATTGGCCATTTCATCTGCCTCTGAATTATTATGATGATAGACATGAAAGGATTGGACGGAAAGGTTCTGCAAAGAAATTCTAATATGGTCAACCAAAATCTTTAAGCTTAGATCATTTGGATTGGAACCAAAGACAAGATATCTAATTGTATTTTGGAATTGTCAACAATATTCATATTAGATATTTGTCGTTGTTTTTTCCAACTGAATCCCCTGATATACAACATAGGTTTCAACCTTATTGTTTGTGGTGACACCAATATTCCAATAGAAATTAAATTCTCGTTTTCCTCCAGAGACAAAGATCACCCCCTTCCTCCCTTGATGAAATTATCTCTTTCAAAATTGTAATTTTCCACATAAATTTAGAAATTTGACAATCATACCTTGACTTAAATTATAAAAATAAAGATGCAAACAAATTGAGCTAAAAGACTATGAATTGAGAAAAAGACCAATATTACTTTAGAGCCATAGTCCGTCAATTATCTCTTTCAAAATTGTAATTTTCCATATAAATTTAGAAATTTGACAATCATACTTGGACTTAATTATGAAAATAAAGATGCAAACAAATTGAGCTAAACAACTATGAATTGAGAAAAAGACCAATATTACTTTAGAACCATAGTCTATATTTCTATAGTCAATATCCATTCTTTTTTTATTATACTTAAATTATAAACATAAAGATGCAAACAAATTGAGCTAAAAGACTATGAATGGAGAAAAAGACCAATATTACTTTAGAACCATAGTCAATGTTTCTATAATCAATATCCATTCTTTTTTTATTATTAAAAATAAAGATAAACAAACATATAAACCAAATGCTTACCTCCAACCATTTTTACCAATTAATAATTAATAATACACCATAAAAAGTAGCCATAGTTTAAATTTAATTTATTGTTTGTCCTAAACACTAGCCCTAACAAAAATCACATACACAACGTTGCATAATCTTTTTACTCGCACCGAAAAAAACCATTTTTTCTATGCGAATATTAATTTGAATGTGACGAAAATTCAACTATTATAACTAAATTGTATTTAGAATAATTTCTTTTAAATCGATCCAAGCCTTTGTAAAATTTAAAAACAAATAAATTCATTAAAACTTTGACTATAATATTTTATCTTTTCTAATAATAAAACAAAAACTTTGAATTCCTCGTGGATGGATATTAGTAACTTGTCTCTATCTAATAGCGACAACAGCTAACGCCGACTAAATTGGACCGCAAATTAGTAAGTTTGTGTGTAAATAATGCCAACTAACAGTAACATTAAATGCTGGCAACGGAAAATTTCGACATAAGTGGCCCCCTACAAGGTATAAAAAAATCATCTAACAAAATGACAAAAACGGTCATTCATTTGCGTTGGAGCTTTCAGAATCAATCCACAGTTCTATCATGAAAAGAATAGAAAATTTAAAATCCCAAATTTTTACTAAATTTTTTAAGGTTGCCTTCAAATCTGATTAGTCGAGCCGTGATACAGAGTTTTTGTTGAGTTTAATGGAATCGGAAATGATTACGTCAAATCTACAAAATTTCATTGAGGTCTGTGATGAATTTAGATTTAATTTCACCGTTCCGAGACTAATGGCTGTACACTGTACGAATACCTTGCCAATCCAGTTTCGGCCAGCTGTTAGTTTGTGATGCAAGGAGATATATGCAAACAGTAAGAATCTGGAAAGAAAAAACGGCAGAGATCTGCTTGAATTTCCAGCATCCTGAACGATAATGTCCGGCGAGGAGGACAGATTTTCCTGAAATAGAAATAGAAACGGGGGAGAAGAAAACGCAGGCAAAATTTCTTTTCAAAATTTAAAACCCTTAATCCAGAGAAGGATTCGGTTTACAGATTTCTAACAATAAATTTATATTACATCCTAAAACGCCTTCAAAAATTAATTAATATCTCGTATTTACAAACAAGTCTGGGACCTCTGAATTTTTTTCTTTAAGCTTTGGCCAAATACTCTGCGATCAGGCCAATTTTAGCGGCCAGCTGAGGCGGGATCTTCCTTTGCTTTGAATCGAAATCCAGCGATTCGAACACTTCTTTGGCACTCCAGCCGGCCTTTCTGAGAGAAACGGAGAGCAAATCGACATGAAATGCCAAGCTTTCCACGAGATTCTGACCTTCCGAGCCTTTCTGAAAACAAGAAGCGGGGGGGTTTATCATATCAGAGATATCATCTTCTTTCCATCCTCCATTCCTTAGCCTGGAGCCGATGTCTCCTAAATAACCTGCCAGCCATTTCCTGCTGAAGCAATTCCGGGCCTCCGCGATAGCCATCTCATCAAAGCTTGGCTGTTTCTTGGCCGAATTTGCGAGGTCGACATCGACTTTAACAGAGGAGAAAAGCCCTTCAGGAGGTGCAATGTTCATCACCTGTTTCTTCTCTACGAGGTCACTCCAGAAATCGATTTTCCGGGCGGCCTTGGCAACCCAGGCCGGGGCTTGAATCGTGAACCTGTTGAGCACATTTATTGCGAGCGGTTTCTCGTGGAAGTACCTGTATCTTGATATAATAGCCTGCCCGTTCCTGGGCGAATTGCCTGCGCTTCTTACCAGAGGCTCAGGGCGTTCAATAACCCTATTCTCGCTCACTGATTTCCTGCCCGGAATCTCCTTTTTCTTCGTACTAATTTTGGGCAAGGAACTCTTCCCCCACTTTTCAGGATTCTTCTTGAATTCCTCCCATTTTTTCTCCATTCCGCTGTCCGAAATCGCGATTTTCTTCTTCCTATCGACTTCCCTGATCAATTCGCTGACACTCGCAATTCCCTCCGATTCGATCTCCTGATCCGGCGGAGGCTTGAAGTTATGCGGCACAAAGGCTTCCCGCTCGAAGAAGTCCGCGACATCGTAGCCGCAATAATAAATATCTTTCTGGTAAATAAAGAAGACGGGGTTCCCGGCCAGATTAGGAGAACAGGGAATGTAGCAATGGCTGTAAATCGGCACCATAATTGGAGCCTTAGAGAAAAAGGTCCTCGCCACTCGCAAAGCCTCGTCGCTGCTGTAAGGCTGCGAACCCCATTCCTTCCACCAGAATCTCCCCTTGGAAACCTCGTAGGAGAGCCCTGCCATGGGGAGATCCATCATCATTCTCAGCTGCTGCGTGGCTCCCGATCTCCAGTTTGGGAACCCGACTCCCACCGGGAGCCCCTCCTGGAGAATCGATCTCAAATCCGGCGGAAATGCAAAGCCGAAAGTGACCTCGATCCTTTCGAATTCTTCATCCGTGAGGCCCCGTGCGATTGGAACCTGGCACCTGCGGAGATGATCGATTACGTTCTTGGCATATGCCGCGAAGGAGAAGCAAACTCTGCTGGCGCTGTTAACAGAAGATCGCCTGTGATTGTCGGCATCGCCCATCGCTCAAAATCCCTGCGATCTTGACGAAAAAACCAAACCCTCTGAACGCCCCTTCTTGTTCTCAGTACTACGAATATATTTCTGAATTTTTCTCTATTTTCGAAATAGAGCAACAGCCATTGTTGATTGCCTCTGCACTGCGAGAGATCGAGGCAGGTACAGCAGAGAGCTCCGGCCTCTAACGGTCAGCGAACTGCCCAATATCTTCTCAATTTCCTGAGTAATCGCCAGATTTTTGAATGCAACCTGCCAGCCTTTCACTGCACAGAGTTCTTGTCAGTTGGTTTGTCTGAGCAATTGCTCCCCAAATAGCTTTATTTTAAAGCCTTATTCGCCATCGCAGCAGTCAACCTGAAGCTCCATCATCTCGCATTGAACTTTCACACCCGACTTGCGTGTGTTTCGAGCAGTGAGCGAATAACAGGGGCTGACTGTGTTGACCGCCACTTGTATTACGGTTTCGCGTTGCTGTCGCTCCGGCTATGTTAGCGTAGATTTATTTAACGCCCGATTTAGGCATAACTGACGTGTATAAATAAATAATAACTTTTTATTTAAAATATTATAATATTTAATATATTATATTTAAATAATTAATAATTAAAATGTGAGTAAAGAATTTAATTTTCATGGAGTAATATTTGGGTCTATGATATATGTATAAAGTCAAAGTTAAATGTTATTAGAAAACATATATAGATTTATTGGAAATAACTTCTACTATAATTATAAGAGATATTTATTTTTAACATGTTATTTTCTTTATATTAGAATAAAACTTGATATTATTTTTGAGTGGATAAAAATTGGTAGGAGTGAAAGTTTTACCTTAATAAAAATTATTTCAAATAATTTTCTTTAAATAATAAAAATGAATTAACCCGCATTCATTAATAATAACCAGTAATGGTTATATTCACAATTGATTTATAGATTTTAAAATCTATATATAATTAGAAACAATTGTTTTTTAAGCTTCTCACTTCTTTCAAAGTAAAAGTAATAATTGTTGTTTGATATAATCGGAATGGACGTTGTCAAAGGCCACTCAACTACAATGATATGCTTTTCACATTGACAGGGTCATTCACCGTAACTTAGGGGTCAGTCATAGTGAGTCACTTACACATTTTTATTAGGGAACAACAAAATTAATATTATAGTGTTTAATTGATAATGTTAAAAGTATTAAGTGTTTTCAGTTAAATTAATAATAATAATTTATTTTTAAGGTCACGACCAAGTCACTACATAAAATTGGTGTATGAGATCTTTTTGTTTGTGGGACAAGGGACCTCTCTCAGCTCAGCGATTTCACTGGTAAAGTCTACGAAGGTATACATACCCTACCCCCTCTGGATTTGAACTTGTGACCTCTTAAGAGGAAACACACAAATTTTGCTTTACACTTGTCAAGGTTTGAAATGGATTGTTTACATGGTAGTGTCTTTTAGTTATCATTAAATCACACTATAATTATATTATTAATATTACTATGTTCAATGACTTTAATATTGGCAACTTAGTGGTGTCACAAAGGATTTGGGAAGCATTGAAAAGAGGCACTACCATGTTCTTTGGGAAATAGGGGTTATAGAAGAGGATTTGGGGTTGGCAACTTAGTGGTGTCACAAAGGATTTGGGAAGCATTGAAAAGAGGCACTACCATGTTCTTTGGGAAATAGGGGTTATAGAAGAGGATTTGATATTGTTTGTACTTTAATTTGGGTCATAAACATGTTGTGATTCACTATATTTCATGAAGCACTATATTTCATGAAGGCAAATATCTTCTTGAGAAATCAACTTGGAAATAAATCTTTTGTTGGAGAGATCTTTGGAACGAGGACATCGTGACATGGAAAATGTGCTTAATCTCTCATGTGAATTTGGATCATGATGCTCTCAGTGCCCAACGATTTTGGGGATTCAATGGTTGAACTTGATTAAATAATATTTTAAGTTCTATGTTCACACTCCATGGCCTATTTGGTGGGATTGGTTGTTGTGGAATGGTAAACTTGTTTAGGTTTGCAAGCCCGTAGGATTATCCTAGTTTGTGTTTACATTACAATCCTTTCCAGGCATAATGAACATAGGATGGAGCATCTCACATGTAGAAGCAGAGTGGGTGAATATGTATAGACAATAATGTGTTTTACTAATTGATATACTAGGGGTTGTCACTAATTGATATACTAGGGGTTGTCGTTCAAAGAGCATTGAGGTTGAACCATTTTTCCTCAAGATTTTTCCTCATATTGTGGGGTGGCAAAAACTATTCCATACATTATTTGGGAGTATCAAGAATGCTTGTCAGTGTTGAGACTTTGAATGTGATGTTCAACATCATCCAATTTATAGTGATATTTTTTGGAACATTGTTTTGCTCAGTGATGTTGACTCCATTGTCACTTTCCATTTTCTAGGTGTTTGGCAATTTCTTCAAGTTGTTACTTTGTTTGTTTTGTGGAAGCTTCATTACGGTGTCATTTTGTATGATATTGTATTCTCTCTCTAGTGCTTTGGTTAAGGATCCATATCCACAAGTAGTTGGTATTGAATTTGACCCCACCCTTGCGGTCCTTGTGCATTGTTACAACTCCATGGGCTAAATTTCTACTAATGACATGGGTGACAAATGCCTAGAAATTTTTGTAAGGCTCCATATTTATCTTTTAACTTGAAAAGCCTCAATGAATCATACTAATTATTAAAATGCCAACTGTAAATGTTTGGCAATAATTTTGTAATTTCCTTCAAATTTTTAAGGAATTCATATAAGTTCTAGAAACTATTAATGATTTTGCAAGTGAAATAATTTTATCTTATAGAAATTTGGGCGAATCCTTTTTTAGAAAAAAGAAGAAGGAAAATTAACAAAATTGCAAATTTTGCCTCTCAACTTATACCCATAGCCATTGGTAATTGGTCTTGAGTTCCATCCTCCCACAATGCCCATGCATCACTATAATTCCACATACAATGACATGGGTTGAATTTCTAGCCAATGATATGGGGACCTCTTTGAATGTCTCGTTTTGACAATTTGGTTAAGGCTCACATCCACGAATAATTGAGTGTAGTCCCCTTGGAGTGGCTATGCATCGCTACAACTCCATATACATCACCATGGGTTAAATTTATAACTAATGACATGGGGATTGTGGAAACTGTGTTGAATGACTCACATTGGCATTTTTCTTAAGGACCCATATCCATTGGTAGTGAGAATACTCTTGTGCATTACTACAATAATATAGGTTGAATTTTTACCCAATGACATGGGGCCTTCACTAAATTCCCCAATGTAACATTATGGTCAATAACCCATATCCATACAACATCATGAAATGAATATCTACCAATAACGTGGATACCTCATTTTGGACATTTTGATTATAGACTGATATATACAAATAGAGTAACTTATAACTTGATAAGTGGACAAACCCATAATCTTTTTAGCGAAAATTCTCCCCCAAATCCACTTGATTAATCAAAAGTTTGACCATGCCCTAAATAGTTTTGGCTCAATTTAAGATGATCCAAATTATATACTGTTTAGGCTCAATTTAAGATGATCCAAATTATATAAAAAAATGAGTAGATTAAGATAAGGCTTTTCCTCGAAGAATAAAAAACAAAAGTGACTAACTTACTCTTCCACCAATAATTAGTTGGATTTTCTCTTTTTCTTAAAAAAAATTCCTTAGACTAGAGTTAGTTAACAGTTAAAAACACTCTCCCACTGAGCACTGCAAAAAAGCTGTTCATGTACCTAAATGCTTTTCTTTTGTCCTTTAGAGAAACCCATGTCCTTCGATCCCTCCATATCTCTGTACCATATATTTTTTTTCTTGATAAAAACACCCCAATTTTCAAAACAGCATTAATAAGAATTTGATGAAGGGCGTCACTGAATGTGGTGGCAGCCTCAAGACCACTAAATTTAGAGGAAGAAACGGCCCACCGTCCTTGCAGGTATCATGGGCCATAGCCCAATCAATTCCCCATTCATGACAAAATCGATCAAAGTCCTCCAAAGTTGGAGACATGATTAATAAAGGCCACCACAAAATAATTTTCAATATCACCATGATCGTCAAACCGGCCCCACCTCGGGTTTGCTTAAAACCCCGTTTTCACCGCTGATTTGATCCGTTACCTGCCCAGTATCCGCCATTGACAATTTTGCCATTCCCGATGGCAGGTAGTCAAAGTCCTCCATTATGCATTAAGATTCCCCAGTCGGTACGCCAGTACTTGCTGGCCGGGAGGAGGGATGAAATTTGATGGTTAAATTCGTTTTCAAATACAGTTCCAAAAAAATCCGACACAGTAACACTCACAGCGTATTTAGATTCACTGTATCCCCGAATTTCAAAGAAGCATTGAATTCGGGAAGGTAGTGGAAGGTTCGGGGTTCGAATCTCGGGCAATTACAGGGTGAAATCAAAATAAATGCGTTGTTCGCTTGCTTTGAATGCTGACAGGTCACGAGTTCGAACTTGGTACGTACGCGTACCCTTCTATTTACGTATATATTTAAATACCCACTTTAACATTAAATGCCGTCCATGTTCCTACGTCGTTAACGTTTTCTTCCGTCGCCGACGCCAGCTCATCCACCACCCAAAGCAACCAAGCATTTCCTGTCATGACCAAGCTTTAAATAATATTTCACCAAACATTTTTATAATTTAAATTACTTGGCATTCAAAAAGCACCAACCCCCTAGTCAACAAGACCCAACCCCAGCCCTACCCCTTCCCACATGAGACGAAAATGCCTATTTTAGACATTATATAATAAAATAATTATGGCACCTCAGCTTTAGTTTCAAATCATGGGTAGACAAGTAAAGTCACCATGCTCGTCCTTGTCTCGTTGTGTACAAACCGCCCTCTATATTAAATTAAGAGCCCATAAAACTAAAGTTACATCACACCTTTCTCGTGATACACTCTTAACCAAATTTCATGGGTATAATAATGGTAAAGTCAAAAAAACTATTTTGCATTGAAATTAAAAAAACATGAAATATATCACAAACTACCATGAGAGTTGGCCCCACTCCCTCAACGTACAATCAACCCCTTATTACATGAAGACAACCACAGACATTATTGGTTGGCCTTAGGAAATTAAGTAGGAAAACACCACTTCATCAAACCTTAGTGGAGTCAAGGACTAGACCCACCCATCACACCCACTACCTTACCAACTAAATACATGTTGCTCATTATGTGAGAACCAACATTCGCTCATGTTATTATATGGATGTGAGATTTTGTGTCCTAGATTTTGAAAAATGGATGTGAGATTTCATGTACTGAATTTTGGAAAATGGAATTTTTATTTTTATATTGTCTAATGTTAATTTTAAATGATTAGTTTCTTATGTGTTACTTTATATTATTGTTTTCTTGTAACAATTTGATTACTTAGTTGATTTTAGTTTTGGTAAGCAAAGCTATCATTTTCCTTACACTTCACTATTGTGGTTAGGTGTAATCAACATTATTCTTAGTATGCGAAAGTTTGTTATGACTATGCATCAATCTTTTCTATCTAATCATCTCTATTCTTGATTCCAAGACATTTGATTTTAGTTTTGGTAAGCAAAGATATCATTTTCCTTACACTTCACTATTGTGGTTAGGTGTAATCAACATTGTTCTTAGTATGCGAAGGTTTGTTATGACTATGCATCAATATTTTAAATCTTTTACTATCTAATCATCTTTATTTTTTATCCCAAGACATTGAGTTTTTAAAAGAGATACCCATAGAGCATTTATGGAGGAGGTTTATAGAACATATCTTACGTATACTTGACTTTCAATAATTCTTCTAAATTTTATCGTTACTATTGTACTTATATCTCTAAATTAAGGATGATTAAATCATCACATCGAGTTATCTTTAGGGCCAACTCTCTCATAGCCTTCGCTTTTGATGTTGGAGCATCTTTGAAATAACATTTGACAAGTGTGGCATGGACACCAAATCGTAACTGGATCTACTTCCCCTGCTACTGGTTCTTGAACCATAAGGAATGTGTCGCCCCTACGATTGGTTCCCTGCAATGGGATAAACTCATAGCACTATTGGTTATCAACCTGGAAAGGATATTAGGTCGGATGGTTACTCTCCATCTTTATCTGTTACTTGGGTGTAGCTAGTGATGTTTTCAATGCCTCTGCCTTTTGTTACCACGTTGGTGAAACTTCAATAACACATGAGCACGACACAAGTAAGTGCAACATAGGTGAGTGGGACACAAAGGAGTGTGACAAAAGTTAAAGCATGGTCGTCACAAGGACAAAATGCAAAGCATTTTTTGGGTGCATATGAAGGAAGTGAACAATCATCCGAGAAAAAAAGCACAATAGATGTCAATGTCATCATGATAGCATAGGAACAAGACAAGAAGTGTGCAAGGCGAGCATGCATAAAAATGGCAGGCACATCAAAGGAAAATGCATAATGGGAATTAGGCACAACAAGAGTCACAATGGAAGCTGAGATAACATGCGTAGGTCTAAAACATCAAAAGAAGTTGAAAGATCACAATGGATGTTGAAACGACAAAAATGAAAGCTAAAGAGTTCCAAAGGAAGCTAAAGAGCCAGATCATACATGAAGAGATGTGGGATGAAAATGGAGCATTTGAAGAAGATATAAAGTTAATGAATGAAGGAATGAGTAAGGTTGTTGCCACTTAAGTTGACTTGATGAGTCCATATCTATCCTTGAGAGAGAGGTTAGAGTCATAAAGAGTTTGAGCATTAAGGTAGAGAACAACATTAAGGTGCAAAAAGTAATATAAACATGTACATTGAATTTTGTAATTGAGAATTAGTAGACTTATTTCCTCGTGACTGTGAATTTGATCCTAAACATTGTCTTTGTGATTATTGATCATTTAATCCTATAAATTATATATATATTTGTATCCTTATTATTACATATTATCATGCTCAGTCTACAAAGTCCAAGGATTTGACGAATCGATCCCATTGCGACCTCGGTTGTACAAACTTTCATCTTGGATAGTTCAAGGTTGATTATCATGAGCTAAGGATGAAGATTAGCCATCACATGCTTTGTCATTAACTTATATGTTATCTATGTAATAGGGAGTCCAAATCAAAAGAACACTTCATTTTATTTTGTTTGGTTTATTATGAGATCCATGGTAAATACTATTACCTATTTAGAGACCATCATATTTTGAAATCTTAAATTCTTTATAAAGATCAAAGGTGTATTACCATTTCATTTAAGGGCTTACTTAGCTCTAGAGGAAGTTGTTACATACTCCTAGATCCAACTTTATATGAGACCTCTTCTCTTACTACCTCATTATTTAGGTTCATAAAAATATATGCACACATCATGTCAATTTTCAAACGAGCACTCAACATCATATTTATTTTGCAGCCTGGATCATCATATTTATTTTGCACTCTGGATCTTAGGTTCTACTTAGAGTACAAGTTCATTGTAATGTACTAGTCACTTTTTGTTCTCCTCCAATATTAAAAGAGATAACTCTTCCCATCTTTTCACATATTAAGAGAGATCACTCTTTTCATCTTTTCACATATGAACCTAACCAAGTTTAATCTTCTATCTTTGTATCTCTTTGTTCTCTATCTTTCTCCAACTCCTTTTCAATTCAAGAATTAATAAATTTATTTTAAACACTCTTTTTCTTTTTCTTTTACATGTCTTTCTTATCAAATACTCACAATCAAATTTCAACACTAATTAACATTAATATTAAATTAAATTAAACTAAAAACACATTAAAAGTAAAAATAATAAAACTTGTTAACCACATCAATGAGCCAAGTTATTCATGGAAGACATAGATATATGTACTTGTTTGTTGTTTATAATCTTTACCTGAGAGTATTTTACCCTTTTGGACTACCTCTTTGCCCAAGGCCTAAGAATCTTAGCTTGGTCACTAGTTTAGTTTAAGAACCTTTTTTCTACTCAATGGTTAGTTACCTAAATTATGTATTGTTTATATATACTCAAAAGTTAGTTACCTCAATTATGCTATAATTATGTGATGTTCCTCTATGATGCACTCTTGTTTAGAAAGTTGTGTATTTTATACGAAATGTATGACATATTGTAATTATAACATAACAATGTACCCATCACCTCAATTATGCTATAATTATGTGATGTTCCTCTATGATGCACTCTTGCTTAGAAAGTTGTGTATTTTATACCAAATGTATGACATATTGTAATTATAACATAACAATGTACCCATCATAGACTCACTTTTAAGGTATCATTTAAAGAATGGAGGGAACTACATGTTACCTTTTTAAAGTCCTTTACCAACAAGTTTTCTTTTCGCTAAGTGCCTTATTTTATAATGTTTATGAAGTCATAACTCTCATATATAAAGAAGTGATTGAAGTATTATTATAATTCTTGTTTACATAAACATAATTATATTTTGATAATTAATTATTACATTGTGTTCCCTATTTACTTGTAATATAAGCATTAATCCAAGATTAGTATGATATATGTAGGTGTGTATCACTATCAAATGATATAGATTAAGAGGCTCCATCCACACAAATAATTGATTGAGGTATTATTATAATTTTGATTTATTTTAAATATAATTATGTTTTAACAATTAATTATTATATTTAGTGTCTTATTAATTTGTAATACAAGTATTAATAATAATAATAATAATAATAATCTATTTTTAAGGTCATGGTTAAGTCAGACATTAAATTGGTGTATGAGATTCTCTCCGCTCAACGACTTTATTGGTAAATTCTACGAAGGTATACATACCTTACCCCCCTCTGGATTTGAACATGTGACCTCTTAGGAGGAAGCACATGTTCTTAACCATTAATATGAGAGAATATAAAATATTTTAAATTAAGACACTACATCCAAAGAAAATACGATGATATTTAAAAACTTTGTTGTTCAATATCAAGGTTATGTTCGAATTATAACTCTTAAAAAAAGGTTGAACTACCACTAACTTATTAACATTTTTCTCTTAGTACTAACTTATTAACATTTGGTTCATAAGTTTGTTCATTAATGAAATGTAAATTTTTGCTTTGCTTTTTTATGCTTTTTCATTTTTTTTAATATCAAAGAATGTATATGTAAAAGTTTTTGTTTGATCGTTGAGAAGATATGAAGATCAACTTTTCATTAATATTGTATAAATATTTGTTTTAATATGGTAATAGATTTAAACCTATTTGATATAAAAACCTCAACAACATCCTTGGAGATTGACGCCATTAAGGAAGTTGTTGAGGCTTCCATCACCGAATCTTTCTTAAAGAAGTCATAGTTGTGGTGGCCCTTGGTGGGATCTGGAACAAGATATGGCTCTTAGAGCATTAGGCATCCCCGTATCTTTATAATCAACAAGGAGGGGGTAACACTCATAATCACACTCCATTTTCCTTGATTTCGAGACCCAATGGACCGTTGTTAAATGAAGACATTACTTTACAAGTTTAATGAACTTTGGCCCTCAATAGATGCACTCATGGAGTGATCTGGATTTATGAGCAGAACGGAATGAGTAACAGAATGAATACAATAACACAAAAGATATGGATAACAACAACATATATCTAGTAAACAATAACTTCTATTGAATAAATAAAATAGGTTGAAACTGTAAAACTACAGAACTAAAAACAACTTGCTTGAATGGTGGTAGCTATATCTAAGAATAGATGTGGCTGCTATGCGCATCCGTCTGAGAAAAATCATTACAATGAGGATCCAAGGGCCTTTTTAACATTACTCGTGAATGCCAAAACCCTATACATCCAAAAACCTAACCCTAGGAGGTGAAACGCCAAAAGTGATGTGGCCCCCTATGGGTAAGTTGGTACCTCAACTTCACGAGGTCGTAACTTTTTCATACAACCTCTGTTTTAGGTGTGTGATAGCTCGTTGGAAAGGCCTTTTCGAGAAATATACATTATGCTATCAAACTCTGACTCTGTCTACAATTTGACTATGGCAAGACAAAAAATCATTGTTTAGGGGCCCAAAGCGACCCTGAAAGTACATGAAGATGTGATGACATGAAAACTTCCAAAATAAGACAGTTGGATTAAATGGGAGGCCACTAGTATCCACCTGGAAGATGTGTAGGGCTTCAACCAACCCTAAAAGTGTAGAACCCACAATTACAAAGAAATACAAAAGAACGTGCTAAACTAAAAACTGTCAAGAGGAGCCAGTTGGAATAGGTGGGTGGCCACCAATATCCACCTGGATCAGTCCTTACCTCTTAGGAAGCAATGGTCTCCATTGCGTTGAGTTCCCTCATCAGGTGAGGAAACTTCTGTTGAATTTGGCCCCAGGTGAGCCACTTTCCTTGGTGTAGGAGCTTCCCTGCCTTGACAACTTGATAAATTTGGATCCTCTGATGGCAAGTGCCCTTAACATGTGTGTCCACTATCTGATCAATGGATGCTTGTTCCATGCAATCAGGGATGAGATCTATTGGTGTCAGTTGTTCTGGGATCTCTGAGGTGTCCAATAATGCTGGAAAATATGGCCGAAGGAGGTCCACATTGAACACTGGGTGAAAGCCAAGGAAGGGTGGAGTGTTGAGCTCAAAAGAATTGCTACCCATAGCCTTGGTGATAGTGTAAGGCCCATAACGAAGTGGGTGGAGCTTCCAATGGGGCCTTGCAAGGTGCTCTTTCTGCAAATGTAACCAGACCTTGTATCCCACCTGAGACTAGTGTGGTACCCAGTGTTGATCATGGCGTTGCTTGTACTTAGAATTGGATTTCTACAAAATCTCATGGACCTGTTGGTGGATGTGCTGAATCTGCTCAATGAACCTGGTGGATTTTTCGGCTTCAAACTGAACATGGGAAGATTATGCCTATGTGGTTGCAAAAGGTAGTGCAACATCAATGGGACCGAAGGGTTGGAATCCCAGCCCCACCTGAAATGGGCTATGGCCAGTGGAGCTATGGAGAAACCTGTTGTAGCTATGTTGAACATAGGGAAGACTCTCATCCCATGTGTGTGGATGCTTAGAGTTGTACATGCGTAATATGTGCACAATCATCTGATTGATGACCTCTGTCTGGCCATTGGTTTGGGGGTGGAAAGCAGTGGATTTATTGAGCTTGGTGTTCAACGGTGACCAAAGAATCGATCAAAATGTGCTGAGGAACTTGTTGTCCCGATCGAAGATGATGGTCTGTGGTATCCCAAATGGACCCACACTCGTTCGAGGAAGAGCTTGATAGTATCTGCCATTGTGATGCTCTTCTTGTAGGCTGTGAGAATGTCCATCTTCAAAAACCGATCAACTACCAAAAATACAAAATCATTGTCTTTCTTGGTGGAAGGAAGGCCAGACATGTAATCCATCTAGATGGATTCCCAAGGCCTCTCGGGAATAGGAAGAGGGGTGTATAAGCCTTGCTTCTTGATGGATGGCTTGGAAATGGCACAGGTAGTGCAAGATCTAATATACTTGCTGATGTCATGTTGAATTTTTGGCCAATAAAATGTTTCTGTAGAATGACCACAGTTTTCTCCACACCTAAATGTCCCGCCATTCGACCGTAGTGAGCCTCCTAAATCAGCTTTGCACGTCCTCTTGCAGGAACATAGAGATGGCCCAGATGGCATAACAGTTCATCCTGAATGTGAAAATTGGTGACATTCATGCATGTACCCAAGAGATGATAGGTGGTGGTGAAGTCTGGATCTTTTTGATAAAGTTGGGGCTGCTCAGATGTCTCATGCCCACAAGAATGGAGCACGGTGGTGAGTGCAGCCACAAAAGGTCGATTGATGCAGTCAACGACACTATTTTTGCTCTCTGTCTTATACTTGATGTTGATATGGAACTGTTGTAGGTAGGTGGACCACTTCTGATGACAATCGTTCTGCAACTTCCCCTGTGTCTGTATGAACTGTAGAGGCTTGTGATCAAGGTGGATGATGGTATCCTTTCCCATAATGTAATGTTTCCATTGACGACAAACTTGTATAATGGAATACATTTCCTTGTCATAGGTGGGGTATTTCTGGACAGTATCTGAGAGTGTCTCACTATGGTATGCTACCAGATGACCGTGCTGAGTGAGAATGATGCCTACAACATAGTCAGATGCACCAGCCTCAATCTCAAACGGTTGTTGCAGATTGAGTAAGGAGAGTATTGGAGTTGAGCATAGGCGATGCTTCAAATTATCAAATGCTCGTTGTTGTTCCTTCCCCCCCGCGAACTTTTCCCTGTCACCTCCCTTGGTCACTTGGCTGAGGGCCCATGCAATATGGGAGAATCCCAACATGAACTTTCGGTATAAGTTGGCAAGTCCCAAGAAGCTCCGAAGCTCGGTTATTGTGGTCGGGTCTGGCCAGTCACAAATGATTTGGATCTTAGTTGGATCAACATGTATCCCATTCTCATCAACAATGTAGCCCAAGTATTGGACCCCGTTCATGCCAAAGGATTATTTTTCCAAGTTAGCATATAGCTTGTTCTGCCGTAGAGTGCTCAAAACTTATTGACTATGCTGCATGTGCTCCTCCCAAGTTTTATTGAAGATGAGGATGTCATCCAAATATCCCACCACAAAAGAGTTGGTGAAGGGTCTCAATACATCATCCATCAACCTAATGAAAGTGGTTGGTGCATTTGTTAAGCCAAATGGCATGACCAGCCATTCGAAGAGACCTTATTTAGATTTGAAAGTTTTCTTCCATACATCACTTGGTTCGATGGGAACCTGGTGGTAGCCAGAATTTAGGTCAATATTGCTGAAGAAAATTGCTCCCTTGAGTTGGTCAAGAAGGTCATCAATTCTGGGAATTGGGTACCGGTTCCTGACTGTGATTTTATTTAATGCTCTATAATCAATGCAGAGCCGCCAGGTCCCATATTTCTTTTGCACTAGCAAAATTGGGCTTCCGCAAGGGGAGGAGATGGGTCTAATGTGCCCCTTTTGAAGAAACTCTTGGATCTGACACTTGAATTTTTCATTTCCCATCAGAGAGCGATGATAGACTGGTCTATTAGGTTGAGGTGCACCAAGGGTTTGATAAATAGAATGCTTGACTTGGCAGTGCGTCAGTACCTCGGTGGGTGAGGAGAATATGTCTCTGTACTCTTCCACGATCCCATCCACTTGCTTCTGCTGCAAAGAGAGGCTCTATGTAGATTCCACGGATGTGGCGACGACCTTCTGCTTACTGTGAGCATGGATCACAAAGAAGACGAACTTCACAGTCTATGAAATGAACTTACTGCATTTCTTAGCAGAGATTAAAGAAATATCGGTAGGCGACGCTACCTTTGGTATCCTATACAATTTTCTACCCAAAGTCATAATAACACTGTGAGGTCTAGACTCATACACAATATGTTGCTTCCACAAATATGGATGTCCTAAAATAACATCACACTTCAAGGGGAGAAATATCACATAATACCTTGTCTTTGAAAGGCTTGATGTCGTAGGGTAGAGGACAGTGTTGGCTGACACAAATATCTCTTCCTTGGCGAAGCCAGGTGATGGTGTAGCGATGTGGGTGTGATGTCATCGACAGGTCTAGCCGCTTGATGACCTCTATTGAGATTAGATTCTTTTGACTTCCGCTATCGACAATGAAATGAATCGGAGCCCCATTTACCCACATCTATGAGTGAAAGAGGCGTTCCCCTTCCTCTGGTTCTTCTAGTTCGCTTGGCTAGAATTTGGTGGTAGCAACAGTGGCACTAGGTTCAACATCGATAATATTCTTCCCTCCTTCTGGATTTGATTCGGAGTCAGAATCTGCCTCTGGCTCGGAAAATTTCAGCTCGACCACTAATGACTACTTGGAGAGACATTCTTGGGTGTTGTGCCAAGGGATTTTATGGTATTCACATCATTTTCTCGTGTCCTTCTTCAAATTTTCATTACATTTCTTGTATTGCGGCTTGGAAAGGTTTTCTTGAGAGTGGAAATCTTTACTCTGTCCCTTATTTTGTGGGTTGGGGCCACCTTTTCCCTACTTCGGTTGTGAGGAGTTTGCAGATCCAAACTCTCACCTCTTCTGCTTAAATTTCTGCTCGATCTTGATAGCATATCTATAATCTGTACCCAATGATGGGATGTCTAGAAAATCCATTTCTGTTTGAATGTATCTATGCATACAACCACGATATTTGAGTACCAGATGTTGCTCAGAGTCTTTGATACCTAATTTGGTGTGCAGTGGAAAATATTGGTGAAATCTGGTATTGTCTAGTCCCTTTCCTGACTAAGGGTGGTCCATCTTGTGTATTGGTCCTCGTAGCTTCCAACAGGGTAGTAGTGTTCTTTAATGGAATCCCTGAAGGAATCCCATGTGGGGGAAACCAAAAATATTGTAGATTCCTCTATGGCCCTTTTCTCAGAGCAAGTATCCCACCGGTCCTTAACATGTGGGACGACCTTGAGGAGTGCAAAAGTAATCTTTTCCCTATTGGAAAAATTGTGGACTGAAAAATACCCTTCGAGAAGATTCAACCATTTATCTATGGAATCCGAATCTATCAGTCCTTCAAATAATGAAATATCAAAATTTACCTATACCTTGAAGGGAGTTGCATGGCCGCTTGATGAAGATGTGTCTCCTGTGGGCCGCTGTCAAAGGATCTGTGCAAAGTTTTCCATTATTTTGTTCCTTTGTCAAGCAAGGGCTTCCTCGAGCAACATTTTAAAAGGATATCCTACTCCATCATATTTCTTTTCATCCCCCATGGTTTTTTGTTAGGCTCAATATGACCGTTCTTGCAAAGGCTCGACTGGTTCGAGTCCCAACCTCTTGTACCCATATATTGTCAGGGACATGCATGAAGAAAAATAAATGAAGAGTCAATCGCTCTGATATCACTGATCCAGATTTATGAGCAGAACGAAGTGAGTAACAGAATGAATACAATAACACAAAGATATGGAGAAAAAAAATAGATATTTAGTGAACAATAACTTCTATTGAATAAATAAAATAGGCTGGAACTGTAAAACTGTAGAAATTAAAACAACTTGCTCAAATGGTGGTAGCTATCTCTGAGAAGAGATGTGGCTGCTATGTGCATCCGTCTAAGAAGAATCATTAAAATGAGGCTCCAGAGGCCTTTTTAACATTACTCATGAATTCCAAAACCATAGACATCCAAAAACCAAACCCTAGGAGGTCAAACACCAAAATTTATGTGGGCCCCTATGGGTAAGTTGGTATCTCAACTTCCCGAGGTCGTAACGTTTTCATATGACCTCCGTTTTAGGCACGTGATAGCCCATTGGAAAGGTATTTTCAAGAACTACACATTATTCTATCAAACTCTGACTCTTTCTATAGTTAGATTGTGGCAAGAAAAAATAACACGGTTTAGGGGCCCAAAACAACATTGGAAGTACAAAAAGATGTGTTGACATGAAAACTTTCAAAATAAGCCAATTGGATTAGATGGGCAGCCACCAGTCTCCACCTGGAAGATGTGTAGGGATTCAAAGAACCCCAAAAGTGTAGAACCCACAATTACAAAGAAGTACAGAAGAACGTGTTGAACTAAAAACTATCAAGAGAATCCAGTTGGAATAGGTGGGTGGCCACCAATATCCACATGGATCATGGAGTGGGTTAAAGAAACATGGAACATTGAGCCCAAGGTTAGATTCATTGAAATGGGATTTGTTTTCAGTACTTTTCTCTAGTGAATATGAAAAACAAAGGATTTTAAAATAACGATCTTAGTTATGAGGAATATAAGGTATTTTCCTCACCTATTGGGTGCTTAATTTTAACATGAGAATGGAATCAATATATTCAACTCCTATACAGGTAAGATTCATAAACTTCATTGTGACATTTTGGGAGGATAAAGTAATTTCCAAGAGATGGAATCTCCTTGGTGAGTTTTTTTTATGATTGTAGTAAATATGAAGAGGGATTGTATTCTTTCACTCAAATATGCATATAGATAGACTTAAGTAAAGGGGGACAGGTCCTAGTGGACTCAATCATAACTATTATATGAGAGAGATTCTTTCCAATGACAAATTTTTATAGAGCTAGACCATCTGATGGATCCTTGACCATTGAAAATTGAAGGCTTGAGTAAACTAGGGGAAAAGATCAAAACTAGAGAGGTGATCTAGACCTCCTTAGGAAATTTCTATCTCATCAAAAGGAAATGAAAAAGGTGGTCGAATAGGGGATGAAATGAGTGTTAGAAGCTAAATATCAACTATAGACAAGCAAGAACTCCCTTGGATCTTCCCTTGATCCAAGACATACATAGAGATAAACCATAACAAAGTTCTACCTAGATTTACCCGATTTTTCCTAATTATCCTATCAGGGTGGGATGAAAATTCATACATTATTTATGAAGGTTGTCATTGCATGATCTGAGACAGTGCAGATCCAAAGATCAAACTCTAGCTCTTGTAAACAAAGTGACAATACACACCTTTCTCAAACCTATTCAATCTTTAAGGAATGTAAATCTAGATCATATCTAGCCTAATATACTCAAGGAAAGATGAGATCTATCACAAACAAGTATCAATCATTGAATACACAAGCATTAGAAGGGGAAAACCAAATTTATTTATATCAATCAATGGAGAAAAGTACATCAATCAAGTAAACATACCTTGAGTCATGAAATAAGTTCCTCCTTTGGCCCTTGCTCTAGATCCTCCCTATCCCTCGCACAAGCAAGGCTAACCCAATATAATGGTTGATCACTTGATAATATATCCTTTGAAATTTCTGTAGCATGTACCTATAAATGATTCCTCCTCCTCTTTCCCATGGGATTCCTTATTTATATATTGGTGGAGGAGGCTAGGGGATACTTCTAGATCTCTAGAACTCAGTGAACCTCGACTAGATTGAGAGTTCCCAAGTTCGTATCATGAGAGAAACAACTCACCCAATGTTGTTCTCCTTAGAAATTACAAAAGCTAGAAGGTTATAGAGGTAGTCATTGGATGGTAGTAGTGCAACCAATGACCTATTGTAGGATGTCCTTAGGTTAAAAAATGAACGATCACACTCTTGAAAACAATTAGGGTGCAACCATCCTAAAAAATAACTTAAATCTAGGGAAGAAGAGTGTGTCTCAACATGTTGTCATTAATGGGTCCTCCTTGAGTCCTTAGGGTGGAAAATAGGGTCGTAACAAATTCCCCCTAATGTGTGAGGTCATAAGAGGAACTGATGATTGAAACACATTACAATAATGGTCATCAATGTGAGGTAGTGTAAGGAGGGATCTAGGAGATCAAGAAGCCAATGAGTACTTGCAATCATACATCAAGTATATATAGATCATGCCCGAGGTAGGAATACCCATGATCATAAGAGAAATAAAGCATGGTCTCCAACCTAATACACTATGGATCCATGAAGTGAAATGAAAGACCATGATCATGAAGAAGTACATGGTGGATTCATTTTATCAAAGAGATCATAGCCATGAGAAAATACAATGTGGATCTATGTCACAATATACATCAGGAAGACATCGAGCACCAAAGAGAGTGCCCTCGTAGTCTTCAAAGTACTCATAAAATAATGATATACTCCATCACAACTTGGGAGGTGTAGCATGAGTGAGTGATGTGGCCCCAAACCCAATTTCTCCATCCCAAACTTCAATGGTACAAATCTACAACATGCAAATAATGAGTTGATGTCGAGCATGGTAGAAACCGTTTGATTACTCGTCATTGAGGTATACTATTAAAATATGTGAGGGTGCTTACCAATGATGAAAATGGACCCCAAGGTACCTAGTACAATCTACCGAGTTTTAATAGAGGATCTGAAGTCAAACACTCATAGAATCAATCGATTAGGAGTCAATGAGGTAAACTCACTATCAATTGTGAGGAAGCTTGCCACTAAGGACCGCAAGTTCCAAGGTACTAACTGGTTTATAGATCCCTCTTTTATATAATGTGTTGAAGTCAATATGAATAAATTCGTCAAAGGAGGGCCTTAATGTATCCCCCATCAATCGACATGAAAGATACACTAAGAGATGATGTGAAGAGATAGAATCACCAAGTACAATTGACACAAGGATGGTCGACTCGTATGGTCAACAAGACAACATACTACCGACTTAGGTTTAAATTCCCTTGAACATATAACACGACAAAATGATGACCTGACAACAAAATTCAAGAGCACCACTGATATAATGCATTAATGCGTGAGACATTGAAGCACTCTCCATAATGACTGGAAGAGTAACCAATTGAAGGAGTATATGATTCATATGAATGATATATGAATCCTATGCAAGCTATAACCCAACTTTAAGACAATGAAAAAAACATGTGCCATGTGTTAGCACTAGAAGTCACACCTAGATTGTTGTAGGTGTAATCCTAGTACCCATCATAATATAAATGGTTAAAACAAGTTTATACTTGAGTGGATAAAAAAGACATAAAAAGAAAGAGGGAAATATTCTGATTGTAGATCAATGATCTACTATTGGGAATGGAGTCAAAACCACTTTGCAGATAGAAGGAAATCAAGCTAAATATCAGGTTAAGAGATTATATGATGATGATTAGAAGAAAGGAAAGTGAAAAACAAAAGAATGTCTACTAAACAGAGATACTCTCTGCAGAATAGATTGAAAAATGCTTGAACAAAAACAATGATTAACATGCCAACTACAACAGATCCTTTGCTGCTCAGGGATCCATTAATCAAAGAAATCCTTTGATCCTCAAAACTTGTAATATATTCAATCAAGAAGATAACAAAAGAAATGGAAAAAACATTACATTTACCTTTTATATAATGGAAGATTACATTTACCTTTGGTGAAACTAGAGAGGTTTGGAAAAAAACCCTCCTTCCAGTTAGTTCTTCTAGAGCATATTGTGGGAGATTCAACCAGTAGAATTCTGAACCGTCAACTCTAGGTAATTCTTGACTCCCTTGCCTATAATTTCATTGGTTTTTAATTGCATTTCAATGGCTAAAATTTTTGCGGTAAATCTTGCATCTAGGAGGACTGCACGATTGTGGGTTGTCTTTGGGATCAACGGTGACCAGTCATGGGATGGCAGTGGGATGACCCATGACTAGTCACTGTGGTGCGAACAACTTAGGTGCAACCACCCATACAAATTTCAGTTCTACTAATTTTTTCCAAGAATTTTTTGATTTCACTGATAGGGTTTTGTGTGTGCATTCTGCAGGGCATCTAATCAAAATGATTGAGTGGAAATCATGAGGATGATGAATTATTCGCAATGGGAAACCAACATACATTGGTGTCACTACTAGATTGCGGGCTACTTGTTCTTTCAATACTTGAACATGTAGTTGGTGTTAGAATATAGAAGATGGTGTGCTCGTTTTACCATTGACGATACCCTCATCACCCAACCACAGGCCGAAGCCTCCCTCCGAGCACCTTAACCTTGACCTGAGAATTCCTCCGGAAGCAAACCCTAGGCTATATTTCCAAACAAGGAGTAGCGCATCAATCCCCAAGGATAGCGCATCACAAAAAGATGATCAGATAGTCCAAACCCTAGACAAGAGATATTCAAGCCAATACTGAAACTAGCTGCTGCTGTAGCTGCACCTGCAACCCTCCTCCAAACCTGCGCACCAACTATAACTGCAGTGCGCACCAACTGGGAAAACTGCAGTCCTGAGATGTGACAAATGAGAACTGGCACCCTGTATTTATACTGGTTCTACCAAATTTGCTGGGGCCGACTTCTCCTTCTGGATAGTGTCTGTTTAGTATATTATTATTATTTCTGGTCAACTTCTTCTCTTGGAGGCTAATAGCCTAATATAAATTATCTTCTTGAGCTGACAAGGCTTCTAGGGTTATTAGCCAACTCATTGGGGTTTCTCTTGCTTCCCGGAGTCTTCTATTCTCGTCAGGTTCACACATGGGGGTAAATACCTCCCGCAGCTACCATAATATTAACACTCCCTCCTAGCTAGAGAGGTATTTACAGGTAATGGACTTGAGCACAAAACACACCATTTACCCGGTAGCAT
>ML776659.1:2731974-2744003 GCA_009831015.1 Picea engelmannii | reverse complement strand
GAAACTGGCATATCCGATTTTGTTTACTTCTGTACATGCAATTCATGCTAGTAGATAAGAACATCGAGGACGATGTTCCTTTTAAGGGGGAGGGAATTGTAACACCCTGTTTCCCCCAACTTGTAAATATAACTGGACTGGCCGAGAACTATGGAAAACTCATAAGTATGAATATGTGTTGTAAATGGACCTGCAGGAAGAGGTCAATGAATGTGAATAACATTTTGAATCACTGCAGGACTGCTGAGAGCAGATGTGTAGAAAAGAGACCACGATGGCGGTGGAAGGCACCTAAAAAGGTGGCGTTAAATTCCACTGAGATTTAAATACCGTATTTGGACTCCACTGGCCCGGAGAACCAAAAGCGGCTCGCTGGCCCTGGAAATTAATGGTTCGCAGACTGGTAGGCGGATGGCTTGATGAGGGATGGGATGGTGAACCGCACACCCGTAGAGCCGTCAGGCCTGATCAGTGTGAGGGAAATCGCGCCACATGCAACCTCACGAGAGGATAAGGCGTATGGCAGAGGCGATTGAGAGGGGGCAGACGCAAGGGGAACTCTGGCAGTTTTACGCAGAGTGAGTGATCGCAGAGAGGAGGGGATTGCAACCTTCGCTCCTGGGCACTGGCAGATAGGGAGACGCAGGTCTCAGAACATCGTGGTCTCAGCTCGGGGGTGGCTAGTGGTAAATCCATCAGGAGTCGCTACGCCTACGGTTGGGTGGAAACAAGCACCCCTCTCAACAGTTGTACCCATTCCTAAAGTTATTTCTGATAAGTGTTTTGTTCATATTGCATCTTGAAATTTATATGCTGTCATATATGCTCATAGACCTGTGGAATTGTAAATGTTTTCCTGTGTAAGAATGTCTGTGCAGTAATTGATAAGAACGAGTAGCTATTAGCTCATAGAACTGTGAAATTGTAAACGATTTCAGCATAATAGTGTCCGCGTAGTGTTTGATATGATTGAGTTGATATATGCTCATCACAGAGGAAACCATGCTCAACTTACGTTGATAAATAAATCTAGTTATGCTTAGATTGAGCTAAGTTAGGCTCCCATCCCGTCCTAGGGAAGTTGTTTCCCCTATCCGTCTCCAGGAAAACCCTGGAATAGATCTCTAGTAGAGATTCCCTCTTGTAGAAGGGATACTTAGCCATTCTCGAGAAGGTCTTCAAGGAGGAAGAAACCAACGGTCAGGATCTTACAGAGAAGATTGACAAAATCCTGTCAGCCGTCAGATCTCGAGAAGTTGCGTCGGAGTTAAACCCTAGTGTGCAGAGAAGGAATCCTAGCCGTTGATCTCGGCAGGACACGTGTCAGCGTCCCAGAGAAGTCATCGGGATATCAAGGTCATCGGGGTTTTGCTAAGGCATAGAATCGAGACCTTGTGATTCTCGAAATCCCGAGAAGGAATCCTAGCCATTGATCTCGGCAGGACACGTGTCAACATTCTGGGAAGTCATCGGGATTTTGGAGGCGTCGGGGTTTCACAGGTCGAAGAGAACCGAGACCTTTTGAGTCTCGAAACTCTGACGGAGAATCTCAGCCGTTGATCTCAGTAGGAACACGTGGCAAGAGATCCCGAAGAGTCGTGAATTGGGAAATTGGAGTTCCTAAGAGCAAGGGAAACAGAACATCGAAAGTCTCGAAACCCCGAGACATAATCAGGGCCGTCCGTCTGGAAGGACGCGTGGCAAAGGAACGGGCGTCGTCGGCACTTTGTCCATCAGGATATCGGAAATTCAGGTGACAAGTGATCTGGGCATTGGGAAATCGTGATCAGCCAAACCCCGATGAGTGGGGAACAACTATCAGCATAAGCGGGACTAAGGACAACGTCGTATAGGAGGACAGTTGTCAACTAAACAGAGAATCGGGATTTGGATGATCGGGAATCCCGAGGATGTATACACTTTGTCATTGGAAAACTCGTAACCCCGACGGGGTACGACTGCGGTCACGGAGTAACGGTCACGTGGACCAGGGTTAGCCCGGAGGGCTGAAGCGCATCGCAAATCGGGAAATTGCGAGTCCCGTGGACATAAAAAAATTGTGTTATCGTAAACACCGAAATCCCGATGGAAGGTTATACGGCTGCAGTCATATGGTAAGTGGTCACATGGACCATTGTATAGCCAAGGGGGCTAGCCAGTGTAAAGGCGCGTCGAGAGTCCAGGGGACTTGTGCATTATGACACTGAAAGGCGCCAAACCCCGACAGGATTTAAGGCTGTGGTCTTGTGAAGGTTGTGGTCGTATTGACCAGGACTTAGCCTGGAGAGCCCATATACTAGGAGAACATCGGGGATCGGAGGATCGGGAGTTCCGGGTACATGTGCACCTCGGCACCGTAAACTCTGAAACCCCGATGAGAAGTTGTCGCTATGGTCATATAGGAACCGGTCGTGTGGACCAAAGGCTTAGCCAAGTGGGGCTGAGGCAACCAAGGAGCGAATCGGAGATCAGAGATCGGTGATTCCAATTGCCAAAACATCGCGGGTGTCAAAACTCCGATAGAAGAAACCCCGATAGAAGCATATGACTGTGGTCATATGAACGCAGGTCACTTGGACCAGTAGTACGCTAGAAGGGGCTGGTGAAAAAAAAGTGGCGCATTGAAAATTGTCCCATCGGAGATCGGGGATTAGAGAGGACAGGGATTCTCGACAACGGAAAGTCCGAAACCCCGAACCCCGATGTTGAACCAGGGATTGGCATTTCGCTAATGCAAGTTTCTGGAGGTTTCTCATTTGTGAGAAATTAACCCAAAAATTCTAAATTATGATAGTGGGTTTGTTACAGATTCCCATGACAATGGAGGAAATTTGCAGTGGGGAAATAAAAATTTTCTTTGAAGATATGCTTGAAATGAAGCTTTATATGAGTGCCATTCGACCTACAACAATTTATTGGCTCGATGAAGTGTCCCATCTTCTAAGAATATTTAGCTTAGCACAAATCAGTCAATGAGTTATGGATATTTTTGGATGCTTTGGAGGTTGTGCATTGATGTAGGAGGATTTGCATGAAGAAGAGGACTTAGAGGCCGAGGCAGAATGTGGAAATGGTAGTGCTAAGGTTGTAAGCTCAATGGTAATGACGATGAAAGGGATTAGAATCGAGGGTGTTGTCCACAGATGATTTATTAACTGGTTAAGTAACTAGATCTGCTCGTAGAATGGTGGACAAACTATGTGAGTTTTGTAGGTGTATTGCTTGGAATAGTGTGTGAGGAGTTGGATTGAGGATAGTATTTGGAGAAAACCCCACATGGGAAAGGAGCTCTCAATCATTGCATGATTTATCTGTAGTCAATAGTGTTGACAAAATAATACAAGTTGTGTTCTTTCTTGCCCGTTTCAATTCTTATTTATGTGTTATTTCTTATCTGTTTCAATTCTTCTCTCAAATTTTGGTGTTTGATTTTGATCCCACAAAATGAATGACGAAGGGAAAATTTCAGATTGAAAAATAGATCCTATGTCGGTAAGATGGTGTGAAGAGAAAAATCTTGTGTGGTAGCCTGTAAGCTTTTAAGAAGAAGAAGTTGCTCATCTATCATATAAAAAAGAGCATAGACCACGCTGCATGGAGAAGCTGAAAGAAGTGGAGGATACTGTTGGGTTACTACTAGATTGAGGGTGGATCTGGTCAAATTTTAACCTATATGTAGAAGAGAAATCGAGGAGATGGTGATGTGCTGGTAGGGTAGTGAGAGACTGCATGTTTGACAGGGTCAAGAATGGTTGATCATTGGTCAAGGAAAGAGAAGATATTTGACTGCAAATCTATTGATAGAATTCACATTTAGTGTAAGGCATGGCGCTCCAACGGATTTACTGGAGCAGAAGGGAAGAAAGGAGAGGATATTCATCTCTATAAAATTTGTATCCATGTGAGGTTTCCATTCCCATCAAGGTGATAAGAGAGAGAACTGGTACCAAAGAGACCAACAGAGAAGCCTTCAACAAGGTGGAAGAAATCCATTTAAGAGGGAGACATTTCCAAAAAGAAGCAACTACCATAGAAGGCACAACTTTTTTGTAAGATAATTGTGTGTTGCCCAGTGGTGCACATAGTTTGATTACTGCAATGCACCTCTATTGTGTTGAAATATTGTAACTTCAAAGAATATTCTAATTATAATTGAGTTATTGTCTTGTAGATCAAATCCCCTTTTGTGGATTGATCATGTCGAGACTTATGTATGACCAAATCCCATTTTGTGGATTGGTCAAACCATATTCATATGTTGGTATTTGAGAAGTCGGCCCCTAGGGTTTATTAAAGTGGTTTTAACCACTATTGGAAGAATTTGGCCCTGCTTGGTGAAGAGACATAACCCTAACACCCCCTCAGCTAGTACAAACAAGTGAGGATGGCGCCTCATTCATTCACTCACTCACTCACTCAACAAGTGCGCATATTTTGGAGATAGTTACAGTTACAAGAAGGAGAAGAGAGGCACATGCTCAGTCTTGGATATTATTTAGTGTTTTGGTCTTTAGTCTTGGCATTGTATTGGCAATCTATTATTGAGGAAGTTTTTGCTGGGTTTTCTCCCCCATGAGGGTTTCCCAGGATAAAATGTTGTGTACCTTGTGATTGTGTTTCTTTCAGTGATCCTACTGATGATCTTATGCTCTAGTAAATTTAAAAGAACTTAATAACAAATCTAAATTTAACATGGAATCAAATCTGAATTGAATAGAGCACCTTTCACCAGGTAATAAAAAACATCATTGTTGTCGTACAAGAAAATTAGGGATTTTTATTGGAAGGGAATTTATGACTAAAAACCATCTAGGGAAGTGCACCCTAACCTAGCGCATCACTTGGCAGCTTTAGCACACCTTTTCAGTGGCCAGAGCCTCTGGAAAGTCAAACCCTAGTTTTGACTCGTACTAGAAAACCAAAAAACCAGGAAACTGGAACCAGTACCAAAAGTACCAGTCCAGATTTGTGCAGGTCCAGTTTCAAGGGGTAAAACTTGGAATTTTTGAAAACATATATCTCCAGCCTACTCACCTCAGCCTAGTGCATCTCCTAGTAAGTTCAAATTCACTTTCTGAACACTTTCATTTTCTGTTCATTTTTCTAGCTCCAGGTTAATCTATTTGCAAGCACCAAGCTTGTTGACAAGTTAGAAGGTGTGGAAAACTTTCGTGCCTAGAAGTACATGATTTCACTCATTCTTGAAGAAAGTGACCTTGCAAAATTCATAAAAGAAAATGTATCGGAACCCGAAGAAGATGCAACAAAAGAAAAGTACAAGAAGGATATGGTTAGGGCCAACAGGATCATTGCAGACTCTATTAAAGATCACTTGATCCCTCAAGTGTCTTCTAAGAATAATCCAAAAGAGATGTTTGATGCCTTAACCAAAATGTATGAAGGAAAGAACATCAACCGGAAGATGGACTTGAGAACCCAACTCAAGAATACAAAGATGCAAAAAGGAGGAACAATTCAAGAGTATTTCTCTAGGGTTACTCATTTCAAAGAACAATTACAAGAAATTGGAGACAACTTGGATGAAGATGAAATCATCATGAAAACTCTTAATGGTCTCATAAGACCTTGGGATTCCTTCATCCAAACCATCTGTACAAGAAAGGAGAAACTCCAATTTGACAGTCTGTGGGAAGAATATGTTCAAGAAGAAGAAAGAGTAGCCAACCGAGAAGCAATACTTTTAAGGGATGAAGACCAAGCCCTAGATGCTCATGCTAAAGGAGGAAAGAAAAGGTCTCATTTCCAAAAGGAGACCCACCTCCATAAGGAATCTCACTCCCCAAAGAGATTCAACCACTTCCATAAAGAATCTCACCCTCCAAGGAGATTCCAGAAATATCAGAAGGGTCAAAGAAGATAAAAAGATTTCTCCTCTTATCAATGTTATCATTGTGATAAGATGGGACACATTGCTAAGAATTGTCCTGCCATAAGGGAAGAATACAAGAAGAGAAATAAAAAAATACATCATGCCCATGCAGTTGAAGATGATGAGCCACCCACGAAGTTGACTAAAGAAGAGATTGAAGATTATGTTTTATTTTCCGCCCTCTCAGGATCTGTGACACCTAGAGAGGATACTTGGCTCATATACAGTGGTTCCTCTAAGCACATGACATGTCAGAAAGACAACCTCTCTAGCCTTACAGAAAAGAACTTTCCCCAGAAAGTTACACTCAAAGATGATTACCAGTACCCTATCAAAGGAGTGGGAGAATCCACCTACAAACTTGATTTAGGGACTTTGATGAGAATGAAGGATGTACCATATATACCAAGTTTGAAAAATAACTTAATTTCTATCTCAGCTTTAGATAAGAAAGGTTTCAGGGTTGCATTCATAGATGGTGAAGTTCTTATGTGGCCTAAAGGAAAAACCATAGAAGATGTAATTGTCATTGGAACAAAAGAAGGTGGCTTATATAAGTTAAAAGGTCACTTAGATGCAGCCTTGACTCACTCCACTGAGAGTCCATGTGAAATTTGGCATAGAATACTAGCTCACATCAGTTAAAAAGCCTTACCACATGTAAGCAAGGTAGTTACAGGTTTACCATAATTCAAGATTGATCATGAAGGTGTGTGCAAGGGATGTGCACAAGGAAAGAACATAAAGAATCCTTTCCCAAAAAGCAATAGTAAAGTAGAAGGAATCTTGGAGCTCATCCACTCAGATGTATGAGGTAGAATGCCATCAACCTCTCTTAGTGGGTATGTATACTATGTGTCATTTATTGATGATTATTCTCACAAGACTTGGGTTTATTTCTTGAAATCAAAAGATGAAGTATTTGGAAGATTCAAGGAATTCAAAGCCTTGATAGAAAATCTCTCCGAAAGAAAAATCAAGATACTCAGGTCAGATAATGGAGGACAATACACCTCAAAAGAATTTGTAAGATTTTGCAGAGATGCCGGGATTAAGAGGGAGCTCACCACTCCCTATAATCCTTAGCAAAATTGTGTAGCAAAAAGAAAGAATAGAACAATAATGGAAGTAGTGAAGACTATGATCCATGATCAAGATCTTCCAATGCACTTATGGGCTGAAGCAACAAGAACAATAGTTTATGTCCAAAACAGATTATCCCATAGTGCACTTGGATTCAAAACCCCCAAAGAAATGTTCTCCGGAAAGAAGCCAAAAGTAAGCCATCTCAAGATATTTGGTTGTCGAGGGTTTGTACACATTCCGAAAGAAAGGAGAACTAAGTTGGATCCTTCAGGAAAGAAGGGAATATTTGTTGGATACTGTGAGGTCTCTAAGGCCTTCAGAATTTACATACCAGGTTACCATCATATTGAGATCAACAGAGATGTAACATTTGATGAAGATGAAACACTTAAGAAATCAAGGAGATGATAGCTTGAAGAAGTCTATGAAGAAGAACCTGTAGCTCCCAAAGTTGCAGAACCAGTGAGGGAAGTTACAGTTATCCCTGATGATGAGATTCCAGAATATCATGGTATGACATAATCTCAAGAACCTCCCCAAATGACGATCTCTCACAAGAGAAAGCCAACTTGGGCAAGGGAACTTATTCAAGATGGAGAAAAGTATGGTACCCCATAAGGAACCATGAGACAAAGCAAGAAACCTAAGACATTCTCCAATTATATGACCTTGATGTGTGATCTTATAGAAAAGGAACCTACTTTCTTTGAAGAATCCATTCATAAGAAAGAATGGGTGGATTCCATGACAGAAGAATACCAATCCATTATAAAGAATGATGTATGGGAAATAGTTCCCATACTGAGGAAAAAATATGTGGTATATTCCAAATGGATATACAAGATAAAACATGCTACAGATGGAAGTATTGAAAAACACAAAGCAAGATTTGTAGCTCGTGGATTTTATCAAAAGGAAGGCATTGATTATGAAGAAACGTTTGCTCCTGTAGCTAGATACACTTCTATCATAACCATCATAGCTCTTGTAGCCAAAATGAAGTGGAAGTTACACCAGATGGATGTGAAAATTGTCTTCTTAAATGGTGTTATTGAAGAAGAAGTGTATATAGAACAACCACAAGGGTTTGAAGTTGAATATAGAAAGACTCATGTTTGCAGGTTGAAGAAGGATATGTATGTATTGAAGCAAGCTCCTAGAGCTTGGTATGGCATAATTGATAGTTTCTTGATGAGCTTGGGATTTACCAAGAGTAAAGATGATTCTAACCTTTACTTCAAGTTTATGAATGATGAGCTATTTATATTGTTGTTGTATGTGGATGACTTATTCTTAACATGAGAAGAAAATATCATCACAGATTCTAAGAAGAAGCTCATTGCAGAATTTGAGATGAAATACATAGGCCTGGTGCATTATTTCTTAGGTATTGAAGTTTGACAGAGCTCAGAGAAGATATTCCTTAACCAAGGGAAGTATACAATTGAAATACTGAAGAGTTTTGACATGTTGGAATGTAAATCCATGAACACACCCATGGAAACAAAGTTGAATCTCCTGGTTGATACATCGTCAGAATTGGTTGATGTTACTCTGTACAAACATATTATTGGTTCATTGATGTATCTGATGAATACCAAGCCAGATATATATTTTGATGTGAACACCTTGAGTCAGTATCTAGTAGAACCCAGACGTGTTCACCTTATAGCTGCAAAGCATGTGATGAGATACCTTAAGAGTACGTTGGACTTTGGTCTCTGTTATACTGGAGATCATGGTCTCTGTTGGTTATACTGATTCAGATTGGGATGGAAGTGTTTCTGATAGAAAGAGCACTTTAGGATGTTGTTTGTTGTTGATAGAAAGAGCGATGGAGAAGCTATTGATGGGGAAGCTAGCAATGGAGAAGCTATCGAAAAATAGTGAGTATGTGAGGTCCTTTTGCAATCCCTCAATAACTCGGGTTGAAGGCTTGGAGCCCTCAAGAAGATGGCCTAAAGGATGAAAGACCTAAAGAAAAAGGATGTATGTGGGATCAAGGAAGACTTCTTTTTGGCCTAAAATCTGTTCAGGGAACACTTATGGTGGCGCAGGAAGACTTATTGCCTAGCGGCCCTCAACCTCCTCTCCCTTGCTTATTTCTATTATGATGAATGGACTAGACCGGTCACATACGACTCTACCTGCATCCTTTCATAATGGACCCGGATAGTAGAGTCTATTTATGACAAAATAAGACTCCAAATATGACTTCATGGAAGAATAGGAAGCAATCCAGTATTTCTCTCAGCACGACAGAAGAAGAATACATTGCAACATGTTCCGCCAATTGTGAAGCTATATGGCTTCAGAGGTTGTTGACATGTCTATTCGATTTGGAGATGGAAGCCACCGTGTTTCTATGTGATAACCAAATTTTCATAAAGATGAAGGAGAACCTAGTGTTCCATGATAAGTCGAAGCACATAGAAATCTGGTATCACTACATTCGTGATATGGTGCAGAGGGGTGCTGTAAAGCTCCAATATGTTGGCATAGATGAGTAGGTTGTAGATGTGTTGACCAATCCTCTGTCTTGTGTAAATTTTGAATACTTTCGAGACAAGATTGGTATAGTTCGAAAGGGGGAGTGATGTTGATGATATTATGGTATCCTGACCAACAATGGGTAGCTCTGTTAGGATTTTATATCCTAGGGGATTGATCATCCCTGGAAATATCCCGAAGGTCCGGTAAGGATGGTATGTCAGAGTACCTATGCATGTATATGCCAGTTGTGGTCAGTAGTGGTAGCTCCGTTAGGATTTTATATCCTAGGGAATCTTTTGATTCCTGGGCAGATCCTGAAGGTACGGTAAGGATGGTCTGTCAGAGTACCACGTGGTAGCTCCATTAGGATTTTATATCCTAGGGAATATTATGATTCTTGGGCAGATCCCTAAGTTCCGGTAAGGACCGTTTGTCAGAGTACCACAAAATGTTGTTGTTGCACTTGCCTCATTTTGTTTCCCTATGATGATGATGTTGTTATCTCAGCCTCGTACTGATGTTGTTGTTTTAACCTCGTGCTGTTGATGATGATGTTGTATTATCCTTGAGTTGTTAATGATGATGTTGTATCAGCCTCGTGTTGTTGATGATGTTTTTGTATCAACCTCGTGTTGATGATGATGTTGTATCAGCCTAGTGCTGTTGATGTTGTTGCTATAGCTTTATACTAATTGATGTTGATGCAGATGCAGATGATGATGCTATTCCAACTCCATGCTATGAACGATGATGATATTGATGATGAGAAAAAACTTCCAATGATTTACAGATGTGCTAGTCAATGTTCCAGATGTTGATGATGTTGTTTCCCTCTCTCTCTCATGATGATGTTGTATTGGGTTATGTCAGTAGAATACCCTTCTCGTTAAGGGGGAGTGTTGAAATATTGTAACTTCAGAGAATATTTTAATTATAATTGAGTTATTATCTTGTAGATCAAATCCCCTTTTGTGGATTGATCATGTCAGGACTTATGTATGACCAAATCCCCTTTTGTGGATTGGTCAAACCATGTTCATATGGTCGTATTTGAGAAGTTACCCCCTAGGGTTTATTAAAATGGTTTTAACCACTATTGGAAGAAGTTGGCCCTGCTTGGTGAAGAGACATAACCCTAGCGCCCCCTTAGATAGTATAAATAAGTGAGGATGGCGCCTCATTCATTCACTCACTCAGTCACTCAACAAATGCACATATTTTGGAGATAGATGCAGTTACAAGAAGGAGAAGAGAGGCACATGCTCAGTCTTGGATATTCTTTAGTGTTTTGGTCTTTAGTCTTGACATTGTATTGGTAATATAATATTGAGGAATTTTTTGTGGGGTTTCACCTCCATGAGGATTTCCCAGGATAAAATGTTGTGTACCTTGTGATTGTGTTTCTTTCAGTGATCCTACTTATGTTGCTGTGCTCTAGTAAATTGAAAAGAATTTAATAACAACTCTAAATTTAACATGTTGGTGGAGATTTCTAGAAATGAACGGATTTGGGTGACATTGGTGCATAGAAGAAGGAAACAAAGAAGTATGTGCATGGTGTTAGTTTTGGGAAACAAATAAAAAATTCCCCATGTTAGGATGGAGCTTTGCTTTCAAAGAGATGAGAAGATTGAGTTGTTCGCAGTCATAGTGAGAAAAGGTATATGTTGTTTCTTATGTGTGGGATGAATTTGGATTTTGATTGGGAGTTAATCAACCCTGTAATGTGTTTTGGCTTGATGGGTGATAGCCAAAATATTAGTCGCTATGACATATATGGGTAGATTCTTAAAATGTCTTTGAAGTTTGAGTAATGTTCAAATTTTCTTTTTTTTTGGAATCTCTGATAAATGTATTGATCCTTATTGTGCTTAGTTAAATCAATATGGAAATCCAAGATGAAGATTGAACAAAGATGTCGAAGATGCAAGTGAAGACACCCATCAAGTGCATTACTCCATAGAAGAAATTCTATATATTGTTGCATTTAAGAAAGGGAGGTATATCTATTTTTATTTGGTCAATGCGTATGGGTGTGATTTCACAAGTATGGCTATCGATAATTTTGTTTCACGACTTGGGTGGTTATCACATTCAAATTGTGTGGAATTCATTTAAAGGTATTAGGGGGTCATAAAGATATAAGAAAGTCTTGGTCAATGGTGAAATGATGAAACATATGAGAATGAAAGGTCAGTTTGCTCAAGCCTATTAATTAAGACATGATAAAGTATCTTTTGGGCATATGATTGGTGCCAAGGAGTGGTGTTAACCTTGGTGTTGTTGTAAACAATTTTAAATGCTTGTTGTATCTGAATTGAAATGATGAAATGATGCATATGTGTTTTTTTTAGAATCAGGGGGTGCATGATTGGTTGTACTCGACACCCCAATTTTTTTGGGTCCAAGTTGTAAATCTTAGCCATAGGCAAGTTGATTTCCCTAGGTGTTTTGTAAGCCTTGTTATTAAAACCTACATGCATTAGTGTGGTAACACATGTAATCATGTAGAATGTATCCCTCTTATTCATAGAGAGGATGTGGCATCAAGTTGTGGAAT
>ML776659.1:2693797-2704363 GCA_009831015.1 Picea engelmannii | reverse complement strand
TCCACTATATATACTAGTAGAATCATGCATTAGCTTAGTGGCCAAATTATGGAAGGTTTTCTATTTCTTGCATTCATAGTAACTATGTTTCTACAATCATGTGTATTATGTATTGTCTTTTGGTAGTACCCACATCAAGGATGATGATGATATAAGTAATTCCTTTCAATATATCCCACTTCATAATAATTATAAAATCATTGTGGGAGGTGATCCACTTAATTCCATAGAGCCCTATTACCCTAATTCTAATTATGTCCCCCATCCACTCCCATGGTTGAATCCATTGTTTGGAAATTTATATGCTAGATTATGTCTCTTCTAATTCCCCTTGGAGACTCTTTTAATACCAAATCATTTGGCCTTCTACATTCCAAACATTTAATTTACCTAGATTGTTATTGGATAAATATCACCAGTATGGTAACTCAGATCTCCCTAGGACCTGCCTATTGATCCTAGACATACAATGGGGATAGACTTCTAATGGTTTAACCCTAGATGCCAACAAATTATTTTTCTTTTAACCAAGAAGAATAGTAAGCATACCTTATGACCAACAATTTCCTCACATATTTGGCTGATGCACCTCCTGAGCTCCATCTCCAGCTCCTATAATCTACTTCCTACACATGAGAATACAAACAACTATTGATCTACTTTCTCTCCTAATGTTACGAAACTCCAATTCACTAGATCTATCCTAATCTATTTAACACGAGACCAGATCTAAGTATTTACAAATCAAATACAAACACATTTAGGGGAAACCAATTATCTATTCATTAACATGTAGGAAACACATCAAACATAACACCTTGGATGTGAAATCATTTCTCTTTTCTCCTTGCTCCTAATTCCTCCTCAGCTTCTCAATCTGACTAGGAAATTTGATTGTGGTTGTTGTGACTGGAGAAGCACCTCTATAATTGGACATTGTAACTCTGCAAAATATTCTTCCCCCTCTTTCTCAAGACTTTCCTTCTTTATATATATCCTTGTAAGAGGCTTGGGAGAGCTTCTAGATCTTCTGGAACCCACTGGATACTCGAATGTCGTGATTTTCTAGCCCCATGCCACAAACATACAACTGATCCCTCACTTACCTCTTCATAACTTTGCAAATCTAGAAGGCTGCAGGGATCATCGCTTGTTGAATTATAAACGACCAATGACTATCATCTCATGTTTTCTCCTATATTCCACGTGAAGACCCTAAAAAAAATTCCTAAATCCTTAGCAAGAAATTTATTTTGACTTTCATCTTCTATTGGATTCCCTTCTAGCATGTAGGGTGGAAATTAAGACTATAACATATACTACTAGCTATTCTACTTCCCACCAAATTGCATTACTCCAAGTGAAATATTTGCTATCTCCCGTTCATCATGTGTGATTCCTACTCATTTATAGTGGTATGTGTTACCATTTGTTGGCATTAATGTGAGTACCTTGACTTCAATAAGTGCAATCATCCTTCATTTAGGGTGGTGTGATAAACTGTCACCTAGAGTAGTGTGATCACCCTTCGTTTCAAAACATTGTGATCACACTAACTTGATTTGGTGTGAACTGCCCTTCAAGTTAAACATTTCCATTTCTCTTCATTTATATGGTATTATGTACCTTCATTTGAATAGGGTGAGTTACCTTTACTTGAATAGGTGTAAGTGTCTTTGTTTAAACAAGTGCTCCATTGTTTTGATCTACCATTCTTTCAAAGCGTTACAACTTTTTTCGTGGGAACAACTTTGATTTCTTTCATTCAAATGAGTGTGAGTAACCTTCATTTTTTTGGTAAGGGAATGACTCAACCACAAGGCTACAAGTTCCTCATCCAAAAATCTACAAACATAGTTGTTGAAAGGGTGTGAATGCCTTTAACCTCATGTTGTGATTACCCCTTCACATTAATAGGTTAAATTTGATATTCAAGGTAATTATTGTGACCAGTCTATATTAATATCGATTAATGGTTGTGAGTGCATTGAATTGGATAAGTAAAGGGTTGGCCCACTCTCACAGGGATAGTGATAGATTTAAAAACACCACATCTCCCATATTGTCCCCCTGGGATACCCCTACCAAATTGTTTTTGACCTCTAGTTCAGATCCCCAATATCTCAATTAAAACCATTCATTCAAGGGAATGTGTTTTATCTTCCCCTTCATCCCAAGGTGCCTTGGGTTTCCATTTTGGTCCACTAAGAAAGACCCCTAATAAGTCCCAAAACCCCCTCTCATAAGCCCTTATCACATAAGAAACCCTTTGAAGGGTCAATCACACATGAAAATATTGAGTATGGGTCAATCACGAATACCAACATCCAGCTTCTCAATATGGTATACCATATTACAATGTAATATGGTATACCATATTACAATATTGTAATATGGTATACCATATTACAATATTGTAATATGGTATACCATATTACATTGTAATATGGTATACCATATCTCATGCAGATTTTATTTTTTTTAAACTTAAAGGAAGCGTGGAAATATCGACGATAGTTTGTCTCAAAGTAATGATTTTTTTTGAACAAGCATGGAAATAGCAACGAAAGTTCATCGCACTTTGCCATGGTTTTGCATTGCACATATAGCATCTGTGTCCTAACTTTTGTCTCTGCCAAACGTTTTTGTCGCTATTGCCAGGCTTTTTCGTCGCAACTTTCCATAGTTTTGTGTCACACGTATGGCATCTGCGTCGTAATCTTTTGGTAAGTTTTTTACTTTGGCATGGTTTTTTGTCCCTATTGCGATGAAGTTTCGTCACTATTGCCACGCTTTATAAGGTAAACCTATCTTGATGGTGATGACACGTGGAGGGAAAATTTCATCGATGTTTCCACGAATAAATGGTTCGTGGATATAGCGACGAAAAATAGTCTTTGCTTTCATGGAAAGTGCGACGGATATGTGTGGCAATAGAAACGAAAAACCGTATCAAAATGGGTCATATGTAGTAGTGTACCCAACTAGCAGTCTGATGGGTGTTGTATATGTACTAAAAACACACTAAAAACCCTCAATTAAATTGTCAACCCGGGGTAAGTAAACTTAGAGTTGTAGAAAAATATATGCCAAAGGTAGAAGGGCTGGTAGGAGTATAGTCTAACTAATGAAGGAAGCTATCTAAGGCTAATCTACTCAAACAAACCTATCTAATGAGCAAAGCCTAGTAAGCAACTTGAAACTCGGTAACCTAAATACTTTTGGGCCAAGGGTCGATGGATCGTCCTAAGAAAGAAAGTAAAAACCCTATGTAAAGGAAACTAGTTCAACAATAAGCAATAAACAAACTATAACAATGAGCAACTAACAAAATAAAACTGATTTAACTTGCCAACCTATATTCAATGAGTAGCTACCCTATGAAAGCAAATACATAAACAAGCAAGCAAAGACACCTAACTAACCTACTAAAGCAAATGAACAAGTAAGAAAAGACACCTATCTAGCCTACTAAAGCAAATGAACAAGTAAACAAAGATAACTAATTCTTGCAAGTTATAAAATTAAAACTTCTCATTGAAGAACTATCTAGCCTAAGAGGCAAGTGGACTAAATGCTCAATGCAAAACTAATTCTAATGCATGAAAGGAAATCTATTTTATTGAAAGCAAGAAGAACTACCATTTAATGCTTAATCTATAATGAGCAAACTGTTATCTAATCTATCAAAGAAAAGTCTATCTAACCTATAGCAACAATAAAACTTTATCTTCATCTACGAAAACAAGAAACTATCTCTTCTAATCTACAAAAACAGGAAACTATCTTTAACCTACGAAAGCAAGAAACTATCTTTAATCCTATGACAATTCAAATATAATGTCGGTGGTTGTGTGAATGTTAAATACCCTGCATATTCATATATTAACCATCAACAACATAACTAGATCATCATTATACTTCTACACTACATAAGCAAAACTAGATTCAACCATTAAATAAGAAATATAGTTGCAATTTAATTCTAGGAAAGGAAATCACGTAAAATGAAATTATGCTATGTCTATTCTAACAATTCAAACTACAATAAAGAAATGACTAAAAATAGAAATTAAAGCATGACATTTAAAAAGTAAACTAACAACTACATTAATCAACAACTAAGTAAGCAAGATCTATATAAAACTGAAATAAGCAATCTATCATTAAAAATTGGAATTAACTCTATCTATCCATCAAACCCTTGTCAATTAAAACCCAAATTAAAACATTATTCTATGTTATTCAAAACTCTGTTTTAACCTTGATTCTAAAATCAGAAATAAAAACATAATCTAGTATTTAACTACACATGGGGTTATTCTAGGAGTCTGCAGATCCGTTTCTAACTACGAGATTAATGCATGCTAACACACTTCATCATACTAACCTGCAAAAGAGAGTCAAAGAAAATTAAATTATAACAACAAATTAATTAACAAAATAGAAATGGATGTACAGGAAAATAAAGAGAACAAAACTATGAAATGCATAAACAACACAAAGACAGTAACCAGACTGTTGGTGGCCCCCCCAGCAAGTCGTGGCTACTTCCTAAAAGCTAACCACGAACTAAACAATTTGAATTCACCATAAAAACTTAAAATCTGAGTAAAAACTCAAAACAGAGTAAAATCATTTTTATCTCTATCACACTGGTTCTTCTAATGATTAATAATCATCTGACCATCCTAGTGGTATTTATAAGCTTACAGAACAAGTGGTCGACCACAGGAGGGTCGAACCACTTCTAAATTCGACAAATTACAATAAATGATGTCCTAACTGCTAAAATAGAGCGAGCCAATAATCACCCTCTTGGACAACTGAATCTGAGTTGTCAAGATCTCGGTAGCTGGAGGGGATAAGAACGAACAAAACCCACGTTCTCGATTCTCCCATCACTGGCCGCCAATGTCATAACTGCCAAGTCGCCCTCTGTTTTTATGCAGGAAGAGGTGCTGGATGGAGTGCTGGAACGAGTGCTGGAATGAGTGTCGGACTGAGTGACGGAAGCAGAAACGTAGTGCATTTTTTCCCTGTAACATAAAAAAATGTGAGTTAGCTCTTGGAAATCATAAAACATGATGAATTATATCCAATACAATCATTAAACATGAATTATATGTACCGAGTGTCGATCATACCGTTTTATCATGAAATTCTTCAAAAAGCTCCTTTAAAATATGAAAAACACATATGTACATGTGGCAAAAGTATATAATAACCGTCATAAAAATGATCATATCTCGGGCCCAACATTACCCCCACACTTAAAATTTTGCAGGTCCCACTGCAAACAAAAAGAAATTGCCCTTATGACTAAACTTGCGAAGGAGGGGGTGGATTAGCTTTAGAAGGTTCTCCCTCTTGCCCGGGGGATTTTGACTTAGGATTTTTGTGGTGTTTCAATTGCATCCAGATACTATTATTGGTGGTAGTAATATCATCAACCTAACGCTGTAGAGAATTCATCTTGGCTTGTAGGACAACATTATCATGGCGTAAATGACAACTCAGTGTTTCATGCTATCTAAGTTTGAACTGGAGGGTTTGGAGTTTTTGGAGGATGTTGATGACATGTGAGGGAGCATTGAGATGTATATTATACCCTTGATCCTTTAAACCATGCAAAACAACAATTTTACCTCTGCAAAATTAGTTCCAAAAGTGACTTCCCATAAGCGCAACAATTATGGCTTGGCGAACTTGTGAAAAATAGGTATCAAAGTGACACCTGTAACTACAAAACAATAAAACCTGTGTAAAAACTGAGATATATTTTTGTTTTTGAATATGTTATTGACAAAAACCTCTCTTGGTTTTCAAAAATTCTCTTTCATTTGTTAAGAAAAAACGCAAAGAAAACATGACTAAAACAGGAAAAACAAAGTGTTTTATTTCCTGAAAAACTAGTCCTCTAAGAGAATTGAATATATCCAAAACCATAACGTATATTTAGAAAGTGAGAGAGGTTATTTTTTTTCTAATATTTCATTGATAAAAACCTCTCTTGGTTTTCAAAAATTCACTTCCAGTTGTTAGTAAAACAGGAAAATAAAATATGACTAAAACAGGAAAAAAACAAAGTGTTTTATTTTCTGAAAGCATAGGCCTCTAAGATGATAGAATATATCCCAAACCATAAAGTATATTAAAAAACTGAGAGAGGTTATTTTTTTTTGGTACGTTATGAAAAAAACCTTCTACAGGTTTCAAAATTACTTTCTCATTGGTTCATAATTCCAACTTGAAGTTTGTTACTCAAAACTTGTAGAAGCGCAACATGCTCTCAGCAGACGCGCAACGTGATATTTGAGAGGGATTTTGGAGGCCTTATCAGAGGATTTTTGGGCTGAAAGTGGTATGGTTGGAAATATTATAATGTCTGCTACACAATGGAACCATCAAGCACTACAAATTCCTTCTCCAAACCTTTGAAAAACTGACTTGAAGTCAAGTTGTCCAAATGTGCAGAAACCCTCCTATAGCAATTGTATTTGGGGAATTTATCTCAAATAATAACACATGTGCATAAAATGAAGGAGGTTTTTGTTTCTTGGTCTATTATTGACAAAAACCTCTTTCACGTTTGTCAAATGTATCCTCCTTAATTCAGAAACCAATTTTGAAGTAGAACTTTGACCAAGACAATCATTTGAAAATTGATGACAAGGAATGATGACATGACCATGATGAAAATTTATGACCTTGGATGAGTGGAGGGAGTAGTAAGGAAACCTAGACACACCAATGACCATTTTACAACCAAGATATGTTAAATTGTATTTGAGAATTTTATTTTGAAAATATAACAATTTGACCTAATAACCCTATCAAACATATGAAAGAGAAAACTTGATCACGGGTGACTGACAGACTGACAAATACTAACAAAAGGTTGGTTTATACTAGTAGGCATGGTGAACAGGAGAATTTTTGTTTCCTTTCATCGATCCAATTCAAACAACTATTCCTCTTTTCATAAGCTTGTAATATAGATGACAGTAAGTATTTAGTAGTTGTTATTGCTTTGTATTTGTCACAAAGAGTAGTTAAGTATAAAAAATGCACAACAAGCTTATGATGTTAGTAGTGTATACTTTAGCATACCGATACAAACAAATGTTGATATAATATCCCAAGACTTTGTAAAAAAGACAATATGACAAAATTTTGACAGAAATCATACTTCCTCTTCTCATGGGTTTTCTATACAAATGGGCAATTCTTAGCATTTTTAGCTCAGGAACTCCACTAGACCGAAGAAATGGCACATCCTTGTGCCATGAATTAGAAATAGGCTTCTTGGTCTTCTTGCCCGATGAGGCTGCAGAGGTATCAACAAGTTTCTTGGATTTTTGGTCCGGTAAAGGAATAGATTGAGCATGAGGGTTTGGGTGGAGTAACAGTCCCTAGATCAAGAGTCTTCTTACTAGTCTTGATTGTAAGATGAGGGTTTGCAAATTGGTAAATGAACTCATCCCACGTTTTCCCCAATTTAGCTAAGACAAGTAGTTTTATAAGGCCATGGTGAAATAAGTTGTTATGGGGATTGGTTGCATTCTTCCTCACTTTAAGAAGTAAAATGGAAAATTCAATGGCTTATCGAACTGAAAGTGAGCTAATGATCGAAAGTGATAGGTTTTAAAGACAAAATATCTACCTTCACATGTAATCAATCTAGTGATGACTATGAGAGGGTTGATTAGCTCATCTTTTATCCACTCCTTGGAGTATCCCTTAGCTCCAGAGATGTTCTAAAATTCAGTTTTGAAAACCTTGTTATAGCTTGCTCTTGGCAACTGGTGGTGTTTAAATCAATGGTCTCCAACTCTTGGGAGCTTTGTGGCTGAGGCAATTGATTCCTCAGAGGCCACAAACATAGTGACTAGGAGTTGAGGCAGGCTAAGAGTGTTCCATTGTTGTTGATTTTGCCACCATGCTCACTCAATCCACTTGCATAGAACATGTAATGTCAAACCTACAATGAACAACCTGTAATAAAAATAAACTAATAGAGTGGTCTGTTAATGGCATATACAACAATTTATAGCACACAGGAGTTTAGCACTTCAAAATAAAATGACTGCTGATGTAATAACTTGTATCATGAAAACAATACATGAATTTTTACAAAGATTTACTTCTTCTAGGCAATGTTATCATTTGTCAACTCATGAACCCCTCCCCCACACCTAAGTATTATGACACCTCACGATAAAAAATATAGGAAACCAGTCAGTTCTCCCGATAGCCGAAGATTTACAGTTTGTAAAGTGTAAAGATAAATTTCACAGATTGGTTTGATGAGATGGTTAGAAGATGGCCCCACCTATAGGATAATAGATCCTATATATAGATAAGAAGAGTTAGGCAAGAGAGTTTCAAGATAGTCTCAGAGTTAGTTCCCAATGGCAAGTTTATGGAGTTCATTAACCTTAGCTTAACCATACATACTTCATGTCAACTTTGTCTACAAGTAATGTCATACATCAGGACAAGTTTAAATTTATTATTTATTTTTTGTCAGATTACCATCCTCGCTAGGTAGAATGCCCCGCTGCTAGCAAGCCTGTTCAGTATTCCGGTGGGATTACCTAGTCATACCACAGGCCGGTACCCACTGCCAGCAGACTTGTTCAGTATCTCAATGGGTTAGCCTCTTACACCCTTAGAGACTGGCCCTCCATCTTTTAATATTTTAGTATAATATTTCTTTATGCAAGAAGATGGGGGGACAGCTCTGAAAACAACTTTTTCTTTCTTTTTATTGGGATGGTATTTGTGTTAGAGGATGACTTTCCGTTATATATATTCCTTAGTGATTGTCCTGATGTAAGGGGTACTTAAGAGGACGTGGCCTATCTAAAGATATAATATAATCAAGCTATTTAGTGTGTAGTGGATGGTACCATTGAGAAAGAACATAAAGGTAACTCTAGGCTCAACTCACTTTCTTCTTTTGTAAGTTATTGTGATGTTTCCATGACTAATCGCTAATCAGACCTCCTTGTTACTCTTTAATAAATATACTTTACTCACTTACTCAGGTTTCTTGGGGAAACTGTACGAGATACCTCTAAGCTTGATGGTTATGGTATCACTTCCTTATATAGTGGTGAAGATTTTCAAGAGCAACTGCTATTTAAGATGCCTTGAGAAAAAGAAGATGAAAGTCTTTGCAAAAATATGGCTAATTACAACAAGTCATCATTCATTTGATGCTTAGCAGACAACAAGGTTCAAGTATAGAAATGTTTTGAAGACGAATCCTTCTTTTATATTTCCTTGAAACTGTCTACTCCTGGTGAAATAAATACCTACATAAGTCTCTAGAAAAAAAAACACACACTCTAAAATATCAAAGACTAGTGAGATCAAGTCACTAGAACATGTATCTCATAGCTATTTTATTAAAAGAAAATGTAAAATGAGGCTGCATTAGACTCTAAGATAAACTAACAACATGCAACTTTTATTTACTATCCTACCCTACCTAAAAAGAAAGGGAAAATCTTTATTCAAGTGTAAGAACTCTTCCAATGTAACCATGTGCGGAGCAAGATAAGAAACATACTCATATCCATGTATGAAAAAGTTACCGCAGTGATTACCTGGATATGAAGAACCAACCAACCTACTTGTTTTGGCATCAGAAGGTGTTGAAGAAGAGAATAATATTGTGGCCTGATGACCTCTTGAAACCAAATTTCAATGTAATCTTGGTGTTCAACAACAGTAATTTCCATGCTCTCCTTCATCGTGCTATGCAGATCCTCTTCTTTTGGATGATTGATTTATGAAGTACATAAAGAATCTGCTGAGATGGATGTTGAGAACTCCTCAATCTTAGGTCTTAATGATTGCTCTCTACTGGATGTAATCCATGATTTTTCAGCTTCCTTCGCATCTTGGCAAGGAAAATCATTTGGTAGCTCATAGGACCTTGATTCTTATAATATTTCCGGAGAGGTAGATAAGTTCTTGACTATTGTCAAGATGTGTTCTTCCTGAAAAGAAGAGATCCCAGTTGTTGCTAGCATTTGAGAGAGTTCTTCCAAACTAATGGTCACTTTCGAATTCATCTTGTCATTTGATAAAACTTGGTTCACACAAAGATGATGTCCACAAAGTTAGGATATCCTTATGGTGGTAAGAGTAAAGGTTATATTGTTTGGTTCTACGGAAGGCTCGAGTGGTCTTGCCTCCTGTCCCAATATGATTGATGCTTCAATTTCTTGTTCTATAGTGCTCCCTGTGTTAGTCTCTTCAGAGACTATTTTAGCTCTTTGAGTTGAGCTAGCTCTTGTTTTTCGGTATCGGTCCATGGATTTTATAAGAAGAGCGTTCCTTCCCCCAAAGAGATCGAAAGGAACCTTGGTTGAAAGGTCTGATTTAGATTTAGTGTATCTACCTTTTGGATCTCTAGGTCTATTCATGAAAGAAAGCAAAAACAAAGGAAAAAACTATCATTTGGTTTCTAGGTCTATTCATGAAAGTAAACAAAAACAAAAAGAAAAACTACCATTGGGTTTGGGGGTGTTACAGGTATGAACTAACTGA
>ML776659.1:2629333-2645877 GCA_009831015.1 Picea engelmannii | reverse complement strand
GGTTTTCTTGGTCCTGTCCTATTATGTAGTACCGAGCCTCTTTTAGATTGAATTCCCCTCCATTTTTCCTTCCCCACCTTAATTGGTCCTCCTCTTTCGAGACCCCAATTTTCCTTTTCCCCAATTCCTCCTCAATCTCATTCATCATTGGGTCTCCCTGAGCGTTATTTTGTGGGTTGATTTTGTTCCAAATTCTCCATCTGATGTTCTCCTCCCTCTGTTTCCAGTACTGTTGGAATTTCATTTTTTCTTGCCGAATCATCTCTTTCTTGATAACCTCTCTGTTTTGGTTTTCCATTTTGGGTTCTTGTTGCCAAGCATCCTCCCAGAATCTTGTTGTTCTCCCATTCCTAATTTCCCAAAAGCTGTGACTCTGTATCCAATTTTTATTCCTCCAAGAAAGATTCCAGATGGTTGACCCTTCCTTTGTGCCCATGAACTTGATTCTCTCCTAGGGGTTGACCTTTGGGGTGTATTTTTATTTCCACAATTTAACCCATGGCACCGAGATTTCGTTTACCCATATCCACCACAATTTTTCCCTGTATGCCTCGTTGGTTACCTATGGGTCTTGTAATCCAAGGCCCCCTTTATTCTTTGGTTTGCACACTTTGTCCCATGCCACCAAGGCCCATTTATTTTTGTCCTTATCTCCTCTCCATAGGAAGTCTCTCTAGATTTCTCTAATTTTTTGTAGGATTCCTTTTGGCACCGGAAACACTAACATAAGATACGTTGGGATTGCTTGTAGGATCGCTTTAGTAAGGATTAACCATCCTGTTAAGTTTAGACTTCTATAATTCCAATTCTTAACCCTCTCCTACAACTTGTTGATGACTCCTTCCCACGTTATGTTCCTACACACCCTATCCGTCAGGGGCACTCCCAAATACTTCATTGGGAGTGTTTTCCATTGAAACCCCTATATGTTGGCCGGGTTCCTTTGGATTGTTGGATTTGTGTTGAATAAGTAGATCATGAATTTAGAGTGGTTTATTTCATTCCCCGAGGCCTCTCCAAAATCTTCTAAATTTTTTTTGTATGCCTTTGCTTCCTTGACCATGGGGGTTCCATGGAGTAAGGTATCATCTAAGAATTATTGGTGTGTTGAGGTTGGGAAATCTTCAAACGGTTTTAGGCCTTTGATTTCACCTTCAGCCATTGTTGTCTTTATGCTCCTGCTTAGCCCTTCCATCATTAAAATGAACAGGAAAGGGGAGAGAGGATCCCCTTGTCTTATACCCCTCAAGGGGTAGAACGACTTGGCTGGAGCTCCATTTACTAGAAGCGAGAAGCTCATTGTAGAGACTAGGTTGATGATCCATTTAATTCAGTGATGATCAAAACCAAAAGCTTCCATCATTTTTTCCATAGAGTGCCATCTTATTTTGTCATAAGCTTTCTCCAAGTCCAATCGGATTAACATCCTCACTTTCTTTTTACTTTTTAGGGTATGTATTATTTCATGGGCTTGTATGATGTTGTCCATAATCTGCCTCCCCTCCACGAAGCCCGCCTATTCCTGTGAGATCAGAGTTGGGAGAAGTGGTTTCAATCTATTAGCTATTACTTTTGAAATTATCTTATACACAACATTGCACAAGGCTATCGGTTGATAGTGGTCTGGAGTCCTGGATTCATTTTATTTTGGGATCAGAGTGATCATCGTGGAATTTAGGGCCTTCAGGATTGAGGTTGAGCATATGGAGTCCTCCACTATACCATAAATATCATTCTTAACCATATCCCAACATGCTTTAAAAAATTCCACTGTGAAGCCATCTGGGCCTAGGGTCTTTCCATTTGGAATCTTCTGGATCACTTGGTCTACTTCTTCCTTTGCTATGGGTTTGCAAAGGTTGAAATTGTGTTCCTTTGTTACCAACTTAGGGATGTGCCTTACTATCCTCTAGATTGCTTCGGTCCTATCCTGGTTGGGTTCTGTGGCTATCCCCTAGAAGTGTTTGACCAAAGTGTTTTCAATGTCATGGTGGGACTCTCTCTCTATCCCACCCTGATCCCAGATCTTCAGAATTTTGTTATGAGATATTCTCTCTATAGTTGATATGTGGAAGAACTTGGTATTTCTCTCCCCTTCCTTAAGCCACCGAATTCTAGATTTTTGTCTCCACAGGGTCTCTTCTTGCTTACATCTTGCTTCCCAATCCTGGAGTAATTGGTTCTCCTCTTTTTTCCTCTCCTTGGTTTAGCCTTCTTGGATGCATTGCTCTTGTATCTCTTCCATTCTTACCTCTATTAGTTTTTTTGCCTGGTTGATTTTTCCAAAAACTTCTCTGTTCCACTTCTTGAGTTTTTTCTTTATGTAATTGAGTTTTTTCTGAAGTCTAAACATCTTTGTCCCTTATTTTGGGATATCCTCTTGCCACCAAGACTTGATGTTCTCCTTGAAGGTTGGGTGGTCGATCCATAATTTATCGAATCTGAAAGGCATGTTCTTTGGTGTTGTCCGAAAATTTTCCTCCAATTGCACTAGCCAGTGGTCTGATCCCCCCCAGGGAAGGATGTTTCCTTCCAATGCTAAACCCTACAGAATGATGGATTCTGAGACTAGGAATATGTCTAGCCTCATGGCCACCTGGTGGTGTGAATGTATTTTGTTGTTCCAAGTAAATTTCCCATTAATAGTCCTGATGTCCACTAGCTCCATTTTTTCAATGAAGGTTGTGAACTCTTCCACATCTCTGTCCAATCTCCGGTTTCCCCCTTTTTTCTCATCCAAAGTAGTTATAATGTTGAAGTCCCCAACCAGAATCCAATGAATGTTATTGTTCCACAAATTTAGATTTTCTAGGTCTAGGAGCATTCTTCTTTTATCCTCCAATACCTGGGGTCCATATACATTTGTACAGAAGACCTCCTCCGTGTTCCCTATCACTTGCATTTTTACAGATAATGTGTGCCTAGTGGCTTCAGCAGAGAGTAGATTCACCGATTGTGGGTTCCACAGTGTGAGTATGCCTCCCGCCGTGTTTTGACTCTATATAGTCAGAAAATTGTACTTATTCTAGTACTTCTTACTTATTATTTCCATTCTGTCCATATTACATTTTGTCTCTTGAATGAATCATATATCTGGTTGTTCCATATTCAGTCTATTTTTAAGGATTCATGGTTTTCTAGGGTTGTTCAGGCCCCTTATGTTCCAATTAATAACGTTCATTTAAACATGTGGGGGGGAGTTGGGAAAGAGATTTTTTATCTTACTTGAATTTATTAGAAGCACTCCTAATTCCTGTAGGGCTATGTTGTTTGATTTCCTCCCTCTCTTCCATCTTGCATGCTTTGGTGAGTGTTGTGGCTGAACTTCTCCTATTTTGATACCCAAGTTTCTTATTTCAACATGCATGCGCTTGATTCCTCTGGTTTTTCTTCCTCCCTCAGAAGGAATAGGTATTGGATGTGATCCAATTGCTTTGTTGGTATATTGTCGACTCCTTGATTTTTCCGTTGTTCCAGTATATTCGGGAGGTCTATCCCTTCCCTTTCCACGATATCTCTTAGGTCCGGGTCTTCTGTTCCAATCTCACTTGGTGTCATTTCTGAATCGTCGTCGACCTCCTGCATTGGGGTATTTGTGTCTCCGACGCCTTCTTCGATTGTGCTCTTGTTGTGCCTGTGATTTTCTTGAGAGTTTTGACTCTCTGTGGTCTTATTTGCTTCCTGTTCGTTTGTCTCCCTTTATTTTTTCCTTTTATATTCCTCCTCTTCCCCATGTTTTGAATTTCCCCATCCTTCAACTCTATTCTTTGCTTCTGGGTTGCTCATTGTGGCGGGATTTCCTTGTCTTTTATTTCCTCTGCCTTTGTAGTTTGGCCTAACAAACCCATCCTCATCGTGTTATTGTTTTGAGTTTTCCTGTTCCAATTTTTTGTTTAACAGACATTCTCTTAGTAGGTGCCTGTGTTCATGACACCTTCTACATCAAAACAAGATCTTCTCATAGTCTAAGCTTTGGATCCATTCCTCATCCCTGAACTCCATACTGATTGCCTCAGGGAGTGCCCCCGATACATCCATCTCTATACAAATTATTGCATAGGATGTATACTTCCCTTTTAATGTTGCATCAGACGTCTTGACATATTTCCCCATATTGTTCCCTATGGCTTTGAAGGTGGACAGAAACCAATAATCTAGAGGGAGGGAGTAAAGCCTGAGCCAGACTGGGACGCTTTCAAAGGCATCCTTTTCTGGGGAGAATTTTTCCTTCCAAGGTCACATGTACAATCCTGTTGAGGCATGGAAATGTGCCCCCCCCCCCAAAGATTTTATCTCTGTCTTCTAAGTTCATGAAGACTATTGTAAAAAATCCCAGGTGGAGGTCTACTTATCCACTCGACTTCCATTGGTATTTTATTCAGCTACACAGGGTCTTTTATGTAGGCCACATGCCCATAAACTTGCAGATCATGGTGTGTGTCTTCATCTGATCCCTGAAGAGTGTTGATTTTTCAATAATCAAGGTTAAGCATGAATTTCATTCCATTTTAGCATTTAACCATAACCATTAATGTTGCAACAACCAAGATCACAAGAAGAAGCACCATGCACAAGAACACAAGAAGTATCTTGGGAAACCCTTCTCAACAAGGGAAGAAAACCCAACCAAATCCTTTGCTATATTCTTTAAGAGAAATACCTTCTCCACCAAGATAAAACCTAGCACACAAGAGGGTGCTCAAACCCTAGAAGACTAGCACCAAGGAGAGGTGCATACTTTTCCCAAGGAAGTGTACTTGCTGAAATTTCCAAACTCACTTGAAAGATATGTTTCCTCAATGGGGAATTTACCTTTACTTATACTAACTTGAACCTGTTGACAGAAGTGTCTATTGGAACAACAAGGCCGACCTCACTAGCTTATAACATAATTAATATTAACTAGATTAATTATCTTTTACATTAATTACCAGTCACATTAAGGTGGGGCCAACCCGTACCCTTTACATAACAATTAGGGTTACAGGCAGGTCTGACTCTTGAACAATATAGCAAGGGATCTTGTACACCCACTAGTGCTCATCCACTAGGGACACATCCATAGGGTTGTCCATATCCTTGGCTCACTGCATTATAGAGAATAACCACTTCTTCACATGTTCACATGTGCTCGTCCACAGGCACGTCCACTCAACAAATATTCTTTCCCACTGCCTCACACAGGAGAGTCATCTGGAGTTTCTCGTCAACTCTGCTGCTCAGAGGAGGCTAATACATCATCTTCATTTCTGTTCTCATGACGATGCACCCAACACTTTGGGATTTCACACGTTCACATTGTGCTTAGCCTCAGACACATCTTAACTCAACATATCACCTTTTCCCATGGGATAATCATCTAGAGTTATTCTCAACTCTCTGAATGGAGGAGGTCATCTCTACGTTCTAGCTCTGTCTCAGATAGGAACCACATTCCCTCTTCAAGGGATTTCTCTCAGGTTTGTAAGCTGGATAATATCTTCACATGGATGCAATGATCCACATCTCACAGGTTTGTAAGCTAGAGAATGTATCACATAGCTGCAATCATCAACACTCCCTCTTAGCTAGGGAGGCATTCTTCATCATGCCAAGTCTCACACGGATGTACTTTGAATTTTGTCTTGGATGGAGTCATCAATAATCCCTCTCAACTAGGGAGGCATTCTTCACTAATTTATCTTGGTGAAGAGGTCTGCAAACTTCTCATGTGTAGGAAGGCACTGTATGTGTACGCTTTTTCCTCTGTATCATATCTCTGATATAAAGAATTTTTCATCTCATTGTGTTTCAATTCATTATAAGACACTAGGTTCTCAAGGATATTTATACACGGCTCTTAGTTATCATCATAGGATCCATCTCATGGTCAAGTAAACCTGTCAGAGGCTTGTGAAGCCACATTGATTAACACAATCACTGCTATATACTATGTCTCTGATGCACTCAAGGTCACAAAGTTTTTTTTTAATTATTTGTTTCCTGTTGGATTAGGAAACCATGGAAAAATTCATGGTAGAACATCAATTGGATGTGCTCTTCTGGTTCACTATACTTTCTACTCAATCTGAGTTGGCATATCCTACAAACTCAAGTTCAAGCTGAAGGCATCTCTCAGGCCATATCCAACTGTGCCTCAAATATATATTTAATACATGTTTTTTTGTTGTCTAGTGAGTCTATCTCGGTTGACTCATGAAATGACTAAGCACATTCATTTCATGGAATGAATCAAGTCTGGTGTTAACCAGATACACCAGTGATCCAACCATCTTGTGGATTAGTGTCGTCTGAATCATCATCAATCCATTACAGTGGATTTTGCATTCTGTCATACTTGAACTTCTTTAATATTTTCATTGTATATTTTCCTTGTCTTAGGAAAATCTCATTGGTCCTCTGTCATACTTCTTGTCTCAAGAAGTAGTGCTTCATACTTAGATTCTTCATTTCTAATTCAGAAGTCAAGGATTACTTGTACCCAACAATAAGGATTTCTGAATAAGTCATCAAAATCAGTCTCTCGTCATCAACACTATAATGATATAGGTTTGGATCAACAACACTCTTGTTGAAGTCCAAACTCATCAATAATTTCTCTGTCTGATATAGTTTCCAACTTATGGATGGTAGTGTGACGGGTTCACTAGATCAAGTTTCTCATCAGAGACAACTCCCTCTGTTTGTGAGAAACTTCTAGCTATAGATATCGTTTTGTATTTCTGGACATTTCTATTAGTTGCATGTTTGATCTTATAGATTCACTTGGAAGTTACCATAGACTTCCCTTATGCATCATTCTTTAATATATACTGGTATTCTTGTATTATGGCATCTTTTCATACATGTTCTCTTGTTTCCTCTCTAAGACAAGGAGGCTCAACATCAATGAGGTGGCTCATGACTTAAGGATATCTCAAAAATCTCTTTTTCTTTCTTGGGATGTGCCTTGAGAGGCTTGTATTTTTCTTTGCCTCTTGCAGAGTGAGTCTAGATAGGTCTTTTATTCCATACTGCAATATCTCTTAACATATCAACTGGAGAAACTAGATCAACTTGAATAATATATGTCTCCCTCTGAGCTTTGAAGGGGGAGAAGGTATTGTCTTCATCTGAGGTTGTCTAGGTTTGTTGAATGGGTATATCGTCTTTAAGGACAACGTATTCTACTTGTTCTCACATAATAATCAATATATGGTTTGGATTCCCGTACCAGGGATAATGGTTCAAGTCTTTGAGGGATACCATACTGATGATTTATTCGAAAATGAAATCAACTATAAAATTTGAAATCAATTGATTTACCTGGTTTGTAGTCATGTTCTAGTTTTAGAGGAAGTACTTCTCTTCTCTCTTCTCTTCATTCCTTTGAGGTGGATATGGATCAATGTCAGCGGTGGAAGCATATTGTCTTGCCTTCTTGCTGGTTGGACAGTTTCTTGCATAGTGTCCATAATTGTCACATCTAAAGCACTAAATTTCTGAAACATATCTTCTCTGATAACCTGGATTTGATGAAGGCCTTTCAATTTTAAATGTTTTCCTGAAATTTCTTTTGAATTTCCCTCCTTTCTTTGTATGAAGTGAAAGAGCATGGCTTTCTTCTGAGGAATCTTCTACTCCTCTATTTCTGAGTCTAAGTTCTTCTTGAGTACAATCTGTCCATAGACGATCAAAGGTTGGTAGATATTCTCTTCCACTGACACTCTGAAGGAAAGTCTCCCACGGTTTTGGAAGTTTGTTGAGAGTAGTTAAGACAAGTTCTCTATCAGACATGATTTCTCCGATGGTCTCTAACTATTCTTTAATCTCTGATAACTTCATAAAGAAGATGGCATCTGTGTCACCTTTTGTCATCTTGGTACTTTGAAGTTGGCTCTTCAAGGTAAGAGCTCTGAGGGTCTTGTCACTTTCAAACATTTCTTTTAAAAAATTCATACGTATCATAAGTTGTCTTCAGGTTGGAAATACGAGGTAAGAGATGGTCTCTTACTGAGTAGATGATTAATTTTATTTCTTTGACATCTTCTTCCTTTCTTATCTTCTTCTCTATATCTGTAGCTGTGTCTGGTAGATTTTTAGTTACCACATCCAAGAGGTCATGTTCTTCAAGGGTGACTTGAAGCCTTGATTTCCAAGAGTTGAAGTTGCTTTCTCCATCAAGCCTATCTTCTACCTAAGGTTTCGTTCTTCATTTGATTGGTTTCTTCAAACTCTCACCAACTGGATTTTGAAAACATAATGATTAGGTTGAATTAGTAACCTTGGATTATGTTGGACTTATGACTGCCAACAATCAACTTGATAGTGTCACTGAAATTCTTCCTGAAATAAGAAAAACATTTCTTCAAGAAGTTCCAGAAATCTAAGATCAGGATTCTGCAAAAAAAATTCTGCACCCTAGAAACCCGAGAAACAAAAACTCAAAATTATCGGAATTTTATTTTAAGAGATTCTGGAGATGCACTGGAGGAGGCCGTACTCTTCTATGCCAAATATAGCCCCAATGTCCAAGAATTAAGGGCTAGAACACCATTGAAAGGAGGGTCCTACTAAATTTTCCGGAAACCCTAGAAGGGTCGTACGATTCTGCAAAAGTTGAGAGGAGGCTTGGTGGATGCTTKTGCAATGGGTTCTTTCAAGACCTATTCTTTGATACCATGTTTATTTTTCAATAAGCAAGGTTAAACATGATTTTCATTCCATTTTAGCATTCAACCATAACCATTAATGTTGCAACAACCAAGATGACAAGAAGAAGYACCATGCAYAAGAACACTAGAAGTATCTTGGGAAACCCTTCTCAACAAGGGAAGAAAACCCAGCSAAATCCTTTGCTATATTCTTCAAGAGAAATACCTTCTCCACCAAGATAAAACCTAGCACACAAGAGGGTGCTCAAACCCTAGAAGACTAGCGCCCAAGAGASKTGCRCACTTTTCCCAAGGAAGTGTACTTGSTGAAATTTCCAAACTCACTTGAAAGATATGTTTCCTCAATGGGGAATTTACCTTTACTTATACTAACYTGAACCTATCAACAAAAGTGTCTATTAGCACAAMAAGGTCGACCTCACTAGATTATAACATAATTAATATTAACCARATTAATTATCTTTTACATTAATTACYAGTCACATTAAGGTGGGGCCGACCTGTACCMTTTACATTACAATTAGGGTTACRKGCAGGTCTAACTCTTGAACAATATAGMTAGGGATCTTGTACACCCACTAGTGCTCATCCACTAGGGGTACATACATAGGGATGTCCATATCTTTGGCTCACTGCATTACACAAAAGAACCACTTCTTAACAYGTTCACATGTGCTCGTCCACAGGCACGTCCACTCAATAGATCTTCTTTCCCAGTGCCTCASACAGGAGAGTCCTTCTRGAGYTTCTCGTCAACTCTGCTGCTCAGAGGAGGCTAATACATCATCTTCATTTMTGTTCTCATGACGATGCACCCAMMAYTTTGGGATTTCACACGTTCACCTTGTGCYCAACCACARACACGTCTTAACTCAACAGATCGCCTTTTCCCACAGGGGAATCATYTGGAGTTCTTCTCAACTCTCTGAATGGAGGAGGTCATCTCTACATTCCAGCTCTRTCTCAGATAGGAACCACACACCCTCTTTAGGGATTTCTATCAAGTTTGTAAGTTGGAGAATATCTTCACATGGTTGCAATGATCTAAATCTCACAAGTTTGTAAGCTGGAGAATGTCTCACATAGCTGCAATCATCAAAARAGAGTTGGGACTCGGGATCTTCTAGAATAACCTTYGGGATTAACRTTGTTTTTGGTTTTCATGGGTTTGTTCCCTCCTCCCCCACTAGGGTTTTCYGTTTCTAGCGCACTACTCYGAGCCTCCCTGGTCTCCTCCCCCACTCATTCTTTTTTTCCCTGGTTGTCCTCTTTATGGTGCTCTCRCCCTTATCTCGAGGTCCCTATCAAAGSTTCCTTAAACCCTAYGTTGCRTGGAATTTTCCCTYTGTCCACCACCACCTGCTTGTAGGAGGGAGTCCCACTCCCTCCCCCTTTGGTCACCATTCTTCTCGCTGCTGCAACTGTAACCCTAGAACAAGTCCCTAGAATCCTCCGTCAAAGTTCGTCAAAGCTCYGTTACGGTATTAGGTTTCTATTAAACCCTTAATATTAATACTAATATTATTAATGATATAATTTATACTCTAATAATAATTTTATTAAATATTTAACCTAACCTTAATATTATTATTATTCTAAGGTTTATTCCTTATTACAAATTTTAACATATGTACATACTAAATAAGTTAATAACTCTATTAAAGTTCAAATCCATAGGGGGGTAGGGTATGTATACCTTCGTATACTTTTCCAGTCAAATCATTGGGCGGAGGGGGGTCCCTTGTCCCACAAACAAGGGGGTCTCATACATGAATTTGGTGTGGTGGCTTGGCCGTGACCTTAAAAATAGATTATTAATACAACCTGAGTGGGCCTAATGGTTAAGAACATTTGTTTCCTCTTAAGAGGTCACAAGTTCAAATCCAGAGGGGGGTAGGGTATGTATACCTCCGTAGACTTTACCAGTCAAATCGTTGGGCGGAGAGGGATCCCTTATCCCACAAACAAGGGGGTCTCATACGGTGTGGCTTGGCCGTGACCTTAAAAATAGATTATTATTATTATTAAAACTAACATTGTTACACCTTAAATTTAATATTAATTTACTCTATGATTTTTCTTTATTTACTAGTATTAATAACCTTATTACTAATCAAATCAACATTAAACCCTAAATATTAACATTAATGTTTTATCAATAAAGATAATTTCTTAATACTAATTAATTTCAATTTTAACATTATTATTAAATAGTATTCATTAATATTAAATATAATTTCAAGGTTTATAAAGGGACTCTTAGGTTTTCATCATTATTTAGTATTTATTGCTATTCATCTCATCTTTTTACTCAGATTTTATGTCATGAAGATGGATCATGATGGATCAGAAACTTCCACAAATGAATGAAAATAGAATATTTCTCAAAATAACTCTCACCAAATATTTTTAATCATTTTATCTGTTCAAATAACATAAACCATAATTATGAGTATAATTTATAATATATATTTCTTAAATGAGTAATTTGTTTTTGTTATTAATAAAAAATTATAATTTAAAATATATTTGATTATTTTGGGTGGATCAAATAAATTGAAAATAATAACATTATTTTTCATTTACAATATAAATATTAAAGAAATATTAAAAATATATATATATATATATATATATAATTATTTTTTTTTAATATTTTTTTTAATAACATTTCTAATATTCAATGAATATAAAGATAATTTTTCTTTCAAGACAATTTCAACATCATTCTTTTTCCAAATTAGTTTTCCCTTACCACCAATCTTTTTGGACTTTTATCTCTCAAATTTAGTAACTTGAACAATCCTTTCAATAACTAGCAATCTGTTACAACCAGACATGAAATTGAAGTTTAAACATGATTTACTCATTCCATAGCAATCTGTTACAACCAGACTTGAAATTGAAGTTTAAACATGATTTACTCATTCCAAATCATATTTGATGATAAACTTGCCATACTCTCTATCTCCAAACTTGCCATACTCTTAAGTAAGTAAATGAGATTGAAACTTTATAACGTCCTAAATCCGCTCACACTTCCCCATGTCCCTATCCCCAACTCCATGCAGATTTTTAATGACAGTGACCTTAAATTTGACAATTTGAAATGAGGAGAAACTAATCCAAGTGATATAGGAGTAATAGGGGTGGTTTCTTTTATTCGTGTTGGCATCTAATGCACTGGAAAATAGTCTATATTTAATGCACTGGAAAATTGTCTATATTTAATACACTGAAAATTCAATAAACTCCTACAGTGTACAGGTAAACCATGGATGATGGCGAACAAAATATTTGGATTTTCGCTGGAACGGTGTTTTGAAAACCGGGAGAACGGTGTTTTGAAAACCGAGAGAGTCAGTTTTACTTTTTTGAATGATATATAATTAATAACAAATTTTATTTAATTAATTTTATAAGGTGGAAAAACTTATTATAATTTAGTTTTCAATAGTAAAGTAGACAAATATATTTTTCCATATAATATTTTAAAAATATATTTTTCCATAAAATACTTTACAAATATATTTTTCCATAAAATTTTACTAGTGTTTGTACACAATATCAAAATCATCAAGGATAATGATTACTTCTTTAATCAACTAATTTGGAAATATAATTTTTAATTTTTTTCCTAATAAGTTAGAAAGTCCATTTATATTAGAAATGTTTTGAGAGCATACCTAATGCTTATGTAAGTGGTATTTTAAGAGTGTTTATTACCTCTCCGTCTCACATTTACAAATTCTTTGTAAAGGTGTTTTAGGTCTATCTTTATAATATTTGTTTTCTTCTTTAAATTAGTAACAAAATGTAACATTCTGCTCTTGCGCGCACTGAGCGAACTTATTCTTTGAGGACACTTGCGTGCAAGTGATCCGGGTTATTATGTTATTGGTTTTTTTTATTATGATTATGAGATATTGTGGATTCGATGATATGTTATTTTGTTGTATTTACATAGACATGTGATATTGATTGGGTTCTCCTGAGTGTGTAGGACTTTGGACATTGAGGACGCAGAGGCATCGATGAAACCCCTTGGACTCCGGATCGAGTTAGGGAGTGGACTCTTGGGTTTGAATGTTGTTGATGTGACATATGTACAAATGATTAGATGTTATGATGATTGATTATTATTGCTGACATGATTCGTTGATGGATGCAGGCTGACGATAGCTTGCCGACTTGACCCACATATGGAGTAGAGGGGTCACACAAAACAACCAGAGACATTGAGGGAGAGGTGTGGCAGAAACCCTGCCACAACCTACTAGCACTCCCACCGTGGCTCGAACTGTAGGTTAACGATTAACTAGTTCGAGAAGACCAACGATGTCGTGAAGGCATACTGTGACAGTCGCTCACGATGATTCTAAGGGGCACGCAATAAGGCATGGGCCTTATTCCTTAGAGGCCCTTAGTCTCCCACAATATCACTTAGCGGAGTATTGACTCCAGGGGTTTGACGTCTACCAAATTTAGTCAAGAGGAGAGTGGAACCCTTGGAGCACATAGTGCGTCTTGAAGGGCACGTCGCGCAAGGAAAACAGAAAGAGGTGAGTGGCACCTTTGGAGCACATAGTGCATCTTGAGGGGCACGTCGCGCAAGGAAAACATAAAGAGGCGAGTGGCACCCTTGAAGCATGTAGTGCGTCCTGAAGGGCACGTCACGATTTTAACTAGTAAGTGAATAAACTTAGTCGACCTTAAAATGAATTATGTGATAAGTAAAGTTTAATGACTAATTTTTCCCTTAAGAATTGTCGCTAAGCCTAATGAATTAAAAACCTAAGTTTGAGTAGAACCTTAGAACAAAAAAAAACAACTAATTAAACATATAACCAGATTAAAGTGGAAATTTTAATTCCCTAAGGTTCTTTTTATAAAATTTCAATAAACTAAGGTTCTTTGTATAAAATTTTAATTCGCTCAGGTTCTTTTTATAAAATTTTAAATTACTAAGATTCTTTTTATAAAATTTTAATTCACTAAGATTCTTTTTTTTAATTTTAATTCACTAAAGGTTCTTTTATAACTAATAAGAGAAATTCAAACTTTGATTATTAAAGTAAAAAAAAAAAATTATATAGGAGGATTAAATTCATAAAACGAGTAAATGGTTGTTTATCTAAACTACTAATTCTGAACTTAGTTATAAAAAGGGGGAAACTTAAAAGAAAATGAAACTTAAAGAAAAAGTGAAAATTAAAAAAGGGGGAAACTTAAAGAAAAAAGATGAATGACTAACTTAGTAAGGAATCTAGCCTTTGGAACTTTCTATTTATGAACTCAACTAGGAATTAAGTAAGGCATAAGTCATTTAAGAATTATAAGGGAATATTGGGACACCGAGGAGCGTTTTTAGGAATGCTTTAGGTGGGTGAGGGAAATATGAATAATTAATTAATTTATAAAATTGATTTTCTGGTGCAACTAGGGGATTGAGCGACATGTGTACGGGGGAGGTTTTTTGAAATTAATTAAATGAAAAAGGAATTTAATGAGAATTTGAGAAACTAATTACTTGAGAACTCTATAAAAGAGATGGTGGAGGAGGAGTATGGACACATCTGGTTTGCGTAACATTACGCTGCTGAAATTTTATCTTGACTAAACTTTCTCTTGTGGGATTTGGGATACCCAGCTCGGGTAACGAGTGGTAGCTCGACCTTGCGAGGCGAGCTGGGTGCTAGCATTCTTTGGTATTGTGTGCGTGGCCCCGTTGCAGCTCGGGGGGTTGAGGGGGAAGAAGAGTACCCTTGGCGTTGGCTAGGAGGTATCGATGAAGTCACATCGACTGACAAGCGAGAGTTGAACGGAGAGCGGGCAAGACAACGACTTCGAAGATTTTGCATTTGGCTACGGTACACATGTGTATATTTGTATTGAATGGTAGTTTAAATATTGTTCCTGCGCCTTTAGTAATGTACTTCTACTGTGTTCAAGTTTATGTTTAATCAACGTAACACTATCCAGAGATTTCAGTATTATCTTTCAACAAATTATCTTGTTGAGCCCAACGTTTTATGATCAGAGAACTTAAAGTCATCCCAACCTTATCCTCACTGTATTTGATTTGAGTTCCCATGGCAAGCCCAACTCTGAATGCAATTACTTCTCTGTGTTTTGTTTTGTTGATTTAATACGAAGAAAAATTGTGTTTGATCTTTTGTTCATTATCCTTTAAGTTATTAGTCCATGCTTGAGCAGTCGTCCAGGAGCCGAATCGACTATCTTTCACTCTGGTGTTAAAGACTTAGATTCAAATGCCCTGCTTTCCTATGCATGGATAATAATTGAAGGATAAATTTTCACCTAGCTATCTATCCCTTACTTGTCTCTGCGCTTTTCTCTTATGATTAATCTCTGATCTATGTGTTTCTCTTTTATGCATAATTCCTGTGTCCTTCCCATAATTTTACCTCTACGTTTGATTGATAAATCCCAACATTTTCGAATGGTAAACCTCTACGTTTCTTTTTATTGGTAAAATCTATGTAGTTGAATGAGCATCTCTGCGTTTGAATGAGATTAATGTTGAATGATTAATCTTTGAAGGATTAATCTCTGAATAATTGTTTTTACCCATAATCGTTTTTACCAAAATTGTTTTGCCAAAAATCGTGTTTCCTTCCCAGCAAATCTAGGTGACTCGTACCCACCCTTTTTTCGTTCTCCTTCCTCAAAAATTTTGAGTTATCAAACAACCTTTTCACCCATTTTTACCATAGATGATTTTAGGGGCGAAATTTCGCTCATGGGCAAAATTAAGGGGCCTCTAATTTTTTATTGGGCGAATTTTTTGTATTAGAGTGATTTTTTTAAACTTATTTCATTAGCCTGTAATTTATTTTAAGGTAAAAATCGTGTACAGGGTTAGCCCATGTTTTTAGGAGGGATAGAGGAAAACAAATTATATTTAGCCCCTGAAATTTGGAGGAACAAGCTTCCATTAACCAAATTTCTAGAAATATGGGAATTTATGATAGCTTCTTCGCCCTGCCATTTGGTAAAATCGGGGTTTATGGTTTAATTTCGCCCCGATTTTGTGGTATGGGCAGTGGGCACTCAACACTGGGTAGCTACAACCTAAAATCTTCCCTTTGCCCAATTTCAATCTTCCCTTTGCCCGATTTCCAAAAAACATGGAGATTTTTGGCCCTCCCACATGGTATAAATTATATGGGATCTGAAATGCATTCCACAGTTTACATCTTCGTTCTTATTTGAATTTCCCCTTTGGGGTTTGACGGAACAGAGGTTTACAAATTACAGTTTTACTCTTCTTCTGTTACCTCTTATTTCCCCTTTGGGCCTTGAGGTTTACGGGTTTAGTATTTTACTCTTGGACTTTCTTCTGGTTGGTAACGGGTTACTCCCAGGTTCGGCCCAGGCACCAATTGGTAGTGACCATATTTTGTTAGTCCAAGACCCTGCTCGCAGAGGAGGACCCTGCTTGCAGAGGAGGACCCCACTCACGGCTCGACGCTAAGGCTCGACCACAGTGGCAATTTGCAAACTCACATATCTGATTGGTGTAGCCGCGGCTTTAGAGAGGTGCTTACTGATTTTGTATTTGCTTAAAGCCTTCCTTTATATGTTCTACTGCTGATATTTATGTCAAAGTTGTGAAGAAACTCAGGGTTTATATCCTTCTTATTGTTCTAGTACCTAGAGTTTCCATTGACTAATATGAATAACTGTGTGATAGATTCTCTTTAGCTTATGATCAGTGATTCTTGCGTTGCCATGTGTATCTCAAATCATTTTTGGCTTTTACACAGCAATGACTTCAAGGTTTAGAGTCTCTTCTCTATCATATATCGTATACCAATGTAACAATCCCATTTCAATATTTAAATGGTTGCTAGCAACAACCCTCTC
>ML776659.1:2584318-2601104 GCA_009831015.1 Picea engelmannii | reverse complement strand
ACGTCTCCCTTGGACTTGCCCTCCTAAATAGAAAGAGCCCCCCATCGAGGTGACAGTGGGTGGGGAAGCTCCTGTTACGCCGGTTTCAAGCCCTGACTCAAGCCCTTGGAACTATCCTACAAACCGTGCGATAACACTTCCTTCATAACTTCCTTTACGTAGTTAATAATAAGAATATAAATCCAAATTTGGGCCATGACAAAATTGCCCAAATTAACCAACCTATTCTTTTCTTTCCCCACCTCTCCTCGTGCTTCCATTATCACTGCTCTCCCATCCTGAGTCATGTCCATCAAATTGATAACGAATTTGCACCAGTCATGTACCATCTTTTTTGTTTTCCACCTCTTCCCATGAGCCATAATTCCCATTGATATTACTAATTACTTGTTCTTCCTTTAAATTCTTGACAAGATGATGTATTACCTCCTACATGCTACCTTCACAGGATGAAATGAATATCTCCACGTTTTCCAAATGGACCCCACCCATATGCCAAAACATCGCCATTAGGGAGGGGTATCAAAGCACTCTTCTCCATAAACCCCCAAGAGACCAATGGCTAAACCTATGGCTATATTAGCCATTTCATCAACTTCTATGTTGTTTTTAAGAAAGGCATGAAAGAATTGAACATTGAGAGTTGTCAAGGAGATCTTGATTCTCTCAACCAGAACCTTTAAGCCAACATATTTGGGAGAAGATCCAGTTATAAAATATCGAATAGTGTTTTTGGAATCCCCCACTATGTTAAAATGAGAAATTTGTCTTTGCTTTGCCAACTGCAGCTCCTGATATACTGCATAGGTTGTTTCCTTGTTATTCGAGGTTATACCTAGATTCCAATAAAAATCTAATTCTCTAGTTCCTTTAGGGCCATAAAGCACCCCTCTCGCACCTGCCTCCCCTGAATTATTTTGAATCATTATTAAAATGACGGTTTATAATAATATTTCGTTATTTTTTATTTTCTAATGTTTTTTGTTTCACTTTTATTTAATTTAATTTAATTTTTCTTTAATTTGTTATTAGAGAGTTAAGTTTTTTTTCTTAATAAAATATTCATTTTTCTTTTGTTTTATAGTAGAATATTTTTTATTTTTTTATTAAAGAGTTAAGTTTTTTCTCTTAATAAAATATTTTTATTTATCTTTCGTTTGTTTTATTTTTTTATTTTTATTTTTACTTTGGAATAGAGCCCGAGGAAACCCACCGAGCACTTTTCCTCATTTCGAGGATGGTACCAGCGATAAACCATAATTTGTAGAAAGCCAAGGATTTTTCAATTGCTTGCTCATTTAAGAGCTCAACATGTCACTTGTGTTGGGGGAAACACCCCTCAACACAAACCACTTGGGGTAAACCTAATTGACTATATTTATTTTGTTTTATAGTAGCATATTTTTAATTTTGTTTCAAGTTAATGGAGTATTATTCACTATTCTTTTTCTTTGGGATATAAAATTTTGTAATTTGTTTTTTAAATAGTTAGAAAATAACTTCAATGTTTTTTTTAAATATAGAATTATTTTTCAAAATTGATCCAAAATGGATCTGAACACAAGTGAATGGTGGTAGACTCACTATACAAGTGTAATTTGAAAGAATTATTTAAGGTTAATAAATAAAATAAAAATTAGGGGTGGCAGGTGCTGGGGATAATTCATGATCCAGAAGGAATCCAAACTACAAATTATGCCTGGGGTCTCGGGTTTGTCTCCAACAATCTAGTTGAAGCTTAATCTCTTTGGTGTGGGCTTGGCATCACTAAGAAGGAAGGAATCAAACATTTGTTAGTGCTTAGGGACTCTTGGATGGTCATCTGGGAAATCAATAAACCGGGAATCCTGACTAGCCACAAAATTAATGCAATTCTTAGAAGCATTAAGGGACTTGCAAAATAAAATGAAGAAATTAGGTTTGTTCATGTTAAAAGGGAGCTAAATGTAGAAGCATATCTTTGGGAAAAGCTCGCAAGGGATCTCCCACAGGTCTCCTTTAAAAAAAAAAGGGTCAGTGACACCCTTCAAATTCCTTAATTGTGTTATGACAAAGGATCCAAGCTTATTTAATATCCTAGGCAATAAGTTGGGGTTCCAATCACCCCTAGAATCTTACAATCAGTATTCGGATCGAGGCTCTTGTTCCAAAATGCAAGGTGGTGAGTTGGATAGGATGTCAGGTTGGTGGCCTATTTGTATCACACTCTTGAACCTTTATTTCGTGTATGGGGAACTTGAATGTGCACAAGACAACAATTTTGGGATAAATGGGATTAAATATTGTAGAATTGTCATGATTTGCATGCTAGAGAAGAGTCCCAAGGGGAACGATGGGAGGTTATCCATGGGTGAAATTTCAGAGGAGATTAAGAGGCATAGAAGGGTGGATTATGGGGATGGTCGGCGTTTTGGGCCGAGTGTGTGGTCATGCAACTTGAGGGAGATCCTCTTGGAAATCCTTTCATGTTGGTGAGTTATGTCACCACATTTAGGGCTCTCCTAGGCTTGAATGTGTCTTTGTCTACATATAGTCCTTAGTTGTATCTCATTGTTGAAAGAGGAAGTCGAGGTAATGGTTTGTTGTTGTTTCTTCTACTGTATCAAGAGATAATTCCTTGAGTTTTTTGTTGGGATTTATTCTGGTCCGAGAGTTGGAACTTGGGACAATCTCTGCATATAAAAATCATGAAGCACTCAGAGCATAAGGAATTTAGAAAAAAAATTGACGAGACACGAGAAGGTTTCAAAGGTGAACTATAGTGCTTTAATGGCCATCTTAGCTAAATTGGAAGATCTGGAGTAAGCATGTAACCAACATAATGCCAATACCTTATCCCTCATTTCTCAACAAAATCAATGAATTGACTCTCTAGAAGTGGAGTGAAGCAAGCTGCAAATCCTAGTTGTGGCATCGCACGTGAAGGATCTCTCTTTGGCACCAAACAATCTGGATCCTGGAATGTGTGGATCAAAGGAGGAGGAAACTATCAATCAAGCTAGGGACCCTATGGACATAGAAGAACAAAGTCTCCCTCAATTAGAAAGAAGGAGAAGAAGCATAGGGTAGTGTCCACCTTTAAAGTTTTGAATGTTTTTTAAGTCTATTTGTATGTTGAGAGTTTATCAAGCACGTAACATGTGGAACCATCTGGGAATCTAGTTTGGAATTTCTAATTGATGCTAGTATATTATGTATAGAATACAACTATGTGCAGAAGGAAATTTTGAAACCTGTTGTATGTACATGTTGTAGCCACGACACAACCCTTTTGAATATATAAAAAAAGTATACTTTCTATTTTGGTTAAAATAAACAAATAAATAAAAGAAAAGACAATGCAAGTTCTAAAGAATAAATGAAAGAAAATTAAAAGAGTATTTAATGTAAAAGAAAAAGGAAATAGGAGATAAAATAGAGAGGAATGGGAAATGAAAGGTCCTTCCAATTACCCCCCAAATCTCCTAGATATTTTTGTGACTTACCTCCCAAAGGGTATTTTTGGTTAGGAGAGGAGAATGTAAAGAAGGAAGAGTTGTGCAAATTGTCCAATGGCCATAGAGCCATGAGTTGCATTATAACCAAATATTTTCGAAATAAAATTGAGAAACCATTCGAAGCTAGTTTTCCCATTTGAGTTTCCACGGAATTGTTTTATGTCCATTATGTGATTGATTTTATATGCAGTGAGAATCTATCGTAAGTATTTAATTTGCTACTCCTATTTATGGTTAATGGTTGTTCTGAGAGTGTTAATGGTTGTTGGATGGTATTGCCACCTCTGTTGTGTTAAGTGGATGGATATGACAAATGTAACTCTATTATTCCACCCCATAGTTTCATTCTCCATTAGAAATTGAAGAGAACCAACAATCACACTATGTCCACCATTTTATTTGTAAGAGGTTCAAGATATAAGGTTGCCATTAATTGATTGTTGCAAGTTAATAACCAAGTTTGTAATTATATTTGTCAAGCCTTGTGACTATTGAAACCATGATTGTACATTGCATCTACACTCCCTGGAAGGTTTCACATAGGTCTATTCACCTATAAGAGGTCATATGAAATTTAATAGGTATTCCTTGAGCCCAGACACATGCCATACAGGTCGTATGCATCATGGCATTAGGTTGTCTTTTGTTCATCGGGGTCGTATGACTGTATGCATGCCTAGGTTATGTCTCTTTCATCCTCGAGGACATTGGATTGGTGGCTGGGCATGTGAGATGATTGGTGGGTTGTACGTTGTGATGAGAGTTGAGATCACTTAATTAAATCATATCATGTTATAATCACCCTCCTTCCCATTGGCATTAACATCTTCTATTTCAATTTTGAGTGGGTAAGTGTTGGAGCAATGCATTGGGTATTGTGATTTTTCCTTACTCCTTTCCCTCATGAAGCCTACCCAACAAATGTATTTATTAACAAATCTCTCTCACACGTTAAGTGGCATACCCCTCTCATCTATTTAAGGAGTGGCCATTTCATAAATGGTATTCACAAATTGACATTTTATATGTATGCAGCTAGTTAAGAACCATTACATGCGTGTCTTATTGAGAGGTATCCAAGTTGAATTGAATTTGAATATAACCATAGGAAGGCTTGAATTAGGACTTGTACTTTTGATGAGTAAGCTTTAAATTTTAGATATTACAAGTAAACCCAATTCAATATTAAAACTTGCAAGCACTCAACTCTACGTTGGATGGTATTGCCCTCGTAGGAGTAGTGTCATTTTGATAAGAGGAGGGTAACCATCATTATTTTTTTAGGTGATTGGTGAGAATCTTGGTGTTGGGTTCAAAAACCATCTATAATAAATTCTTATTGTATTAGTATTAACCTAAAATTGGGTAACCAACATAGAGTTCAATGTGTGCAATTAGGAAAGGTCATTTAGATGGATAACTGGTCAAAGGAGAGGCTCACTCAGATGACGATTATGATACAACAACAGTTGGAAAAGAAAGAGGAGGCATTGGAAAAAATAGAAGTGGTTGTCTAAGAGACCAAGGAAGCAAAGCCACCTTACATTTCCACTATTGAAGCCAACACCATGATTGATACAACTCTGGTAAGCTCATCTTCATTAGAAATTTCTCAAGAGCATTTTGGTGAATTTGAAAATCATAATAGAGGAATTGGTTCTAAAGTATTAAGGAAGATGGGCTACAATGTATAAGGGTTAGGAAAGAGAAGACAAGGAATCTTAATCCCTATTGTAGCTCAACATAGGGTCAAGCACGAAGGCCTAGGTTTCAATGGTAGAGAGGAAAAGACCATGGAAAATAAGAACAATATCACATTTATGAAGGCAAAAGACATGCAAAAGTTGGCCTCCTCATCTAAAGAAAGAGTGGTAGTGAAGAAAGAAGGAAGAACACTCTCAATCCATCCTTCTTGTGATAGATTGAAGAAGGTAAACAATGAGGAAAGTGCAAAGACTCAAACTGCACAAGCACTTAGAAGAAGTTGAAATACAATTAGGTAGAACAAGAAGAAGAAGGCCAAGAGATACATCACGTAAGACATCATTTGTTTGTCATTGCTACTTCTTCAATTTCACTTGAGCATTAGAAGGCTTTACTTTATTAGTCCCTGCCAAAGCAATAACTATCGATGTTTTCAAAAGTTCCATAATATCTGTGTTAAATTCAATATTTTGATAAAAATATATATATATATATATATATATATATATATATATATATATATATATATTTTTTTTTTTTTTTTAATATTTAATATTCCAAAATTTAAATTTAATATTTTGAAAATATAATTTTTTTTTAATATTTAATATTCTAAATTTTTTTTTTCTAATTGGTTGAATAAGATGAAGTGCATTTAGTTTCAAAAGTTCTTTATGTATTAAATTCAATATTTTGAAAAAATATAATTTATTTTTTTAATATTTAATATAAATGATTGGTTGAATAAGATTGAAGTGACAATTTCTTCTTTCTTGTATGTGAAATTTTCAGTAAAAAAATTAATTAATTTTTTTTTTAAATTCTTAAATATTGTCAGACGTCATGTTACTGTCCTCAACAATGGCCAAATGTCCTGTTATTGGGTTCTTTGTCCAGTACTTATTGGACCAAGCTTTTAAAGTTTTCAAACGATTTCTTTGCATTTAGGTTTTTTTTTTTTAATTAAAGCATGTACATGTGCACATTATAATAAATAGTTATATTTTTTTATATATTTTTTAAGTTTTGGTTTTAAATCAATATTTTAAACAAACTTTATTAAACCTTGTAAGGTATATAAAATACTTTATTAGATTCTATTAAAATACATTTGAAGGTAGCCAGATTATTCATGAAATTATATCCTCAAAGAAATGAATAGAATATTCTTTGTCAATAGCATAAATAGATTACTTTGATAACACTATTGGAATGTACATACCATATGGTGATAATTCATCTCAAAAGAACAACATTAAATATGGACACATGGAAATTTATGACAACTTGTCCGAAGCAAAAATAGAGTAATTACAGAGTTATATTGATTGGGTAGTTATTTTGATCACTCATTCGCTTAACGTTCTTTGCTTTACTCTACTGAGGTTTCCATGGATTAAAACATCTTGCGTGTTTGACATCAATTATGGAACCCTAATTTTGCATCAGAAAAGTCACCAAAGCTTCTTCCTTACTCGTATTTCCACGAGAAAAAGTCTTGGACATATGTTTTATAGGTATCCTAACCTATACTGAAAGTTTCTCCTCTTCATGGATGATTGCATTAAGGATCAACTTCACTTAACTAGTATCCAAGAAGAAAGGAAATGGATCAACTTCACTTAACTAGTATTCAAGAAGAAAGGAAATTTAGTCCCAATGGACCAAAATGAATACGAGAGAACGAATGCACTGCTTGTTTATGTGTTGTTTAAGCATGTTGAGATTTTATGTAATTTTGGAAGTTATTTCTAAGTGTAATTTTATTGGTTATTCCTAAGTGTTATTGTGAAAGGGTTTATTGATAAGTCATGTCTTTTAGGTCTTTTAGAGTATAAATAGAGGTTATATCGATTCATTTTGATCACTCATTGAATATAAGTACAAGACAGTAGTACGCACTTATATAGGAGGTTATTATTGGTTCGTGTCTGGGTCTCTTTGGTATTGATTTCGTGAAAGAGCATTGTATGACATTGTACATGTTGGAGGAATCTATACTAAGGAAAGTTTGTAGGGTTTTCTCCCCCCTTGAGGGTTTCCCTGAGGATATATCTTGTTGTTCTATGGTTATTTATCTATCATTTGTGATCCTTTTGCATATTAAATATTCATATTCATATACAATATCATTTCTTATTAAAAGTAAACATGGTATCAGAGCGGGACCAAGCTTAACTCCCTCACAGGAGTGCCCAAGAAAATAAGAGAGATAGCTTGAATTTTGTGAGAATACTTGTGTTAGAGATAATCACTGCGTAAAAATGAAATGATTTTCCTTGAATGGATACATGGTTATTTTTTGGAGGAGGGCGTCGATTATGCAAAGAAGGACTGAGATTTGGCTCAGGAAAATGGTAGATAGCTTTGAGTAGAATAGACCAAAAACAGGCCAGTGCCGATTTTGAAGATGATAACAATAAGATTTACACAGGCCTATCATAGAGCAATGTTCGAATTCACTGAGCTCGAATTGAGGGCGGTTGTGAGTGTGCATAGGAAAATGCTTACATGATAAACTAAATGGGTTGCGTACTTTCAAGCAGCTAATTCATAGAGAGTTATCACATGGATATGAGAACCCTTGGATTTACGAGAAAATTCTAAAGACTTGTCTGAGGAAGTGGGGCATGAATTTTACCTCCAACTGCTCAATGTGCTTCGTGAGAGCTATCATAGCTATACATTTACTTGTAGGATCCTTGCAGTGAGTTAGTGAACTCTCCTTGGGTTGCTTGCTATTCATTGTGAGAGAAATTTGTTCATCTCCATGCTATTTCAAAATATTGTAAACCCTATGAGATGGACCTGCTGATGGTTGTCTTCATGTGTAGTGGGGTTTATACTTTATCATGACAGTATTGTTCATCATCAATGCTCATTAGGAGAGGCGACTTTCTCAGAATATGAACTTATGACTCTAATGCCAAGTGGAGTAGGGATGGTGTTGAAGAGGTGAAGTAGTATAACTCCATTCTCTTTGTAATTAGTCTTAGAAGCAGAAAGGTTCAATCTACATGCACCCCTATGAGCCTGGGAGCCAAGGTTGTAATTCATGAGTTTCCCTTCTATTATCACTCCAAGAAACTCTTTGAGGTTGTGGGTCAAAGATGATTGGTAACTTAAGGTAAACTTTGTTTTTTGTATTTTGTATGTGTGGATCAATGGGATAACTCAATTACAGTTATGGTATTCAGACAGTCAAAATGAGAATCAAATGAACCAGTGCTCTCAAGGATCAATAATCAGATGATAGATTTAAAGTGGGTGAGAAAACAATGCTTATAAACCAAATACAAATGTAGGGTTTAATAAAAAAATGATAAGAAACTATTAATCAAGTTATGAGTTAACTAATGAGATGACAATCATTCTGCAGCTGAAACAACTTGACTAAGAGTATAGAAGGAAAGATGAGAATCTGACATCAATAGAGAGAGAAAACTGTGATTTATATTATCATATGAAATATCTGTTTACAATATAGTGTTTTTTGTATCCAAAATCGAACCTTTACTTTATCAAAATGATAAGTATTTATAACCTTTACAATAGATCTCAGATCCCTGGAAAATGGATCTAGATTTCTAAATATAGAAAACAAAAAACAAAACTAAATACAATAGGATAACTAAGAACTAGTTCCTATTAATCGAACTATCTTCAAAGTTTGTCTTCGACATTTGGCCTTCATCATTGCTATGTCTCTGATGTGTCATGGAGGAAAGGACACATGTCTTCAGTAGTTGGAAAACTTTCAATAGTTGTGAACAAAGATTTAGTTGACCAACAAAGCATTCACCTCCAAAATCTCCACGAATCTTTGAAACTGAATATTTTATGATTTGGTGATTAATCTTTTTGATGCTCTATGATCCTTTAAATCACCCAAAAATCACTCTGTTCGAGCTCAAATCTTCAAAATTCTTATTCTGTGGTTTCACCAGCTATTTTGCCTTAGGATTTGCTAATTAGCTGATGAAAGCTCTGCTTTTCAATAGCTAATTGGTTATAATTGCACCTTCTGTGTTGGTGAAAGATCTGTTTTAATAAAAAAGGAAAACCTTTCATATTCAAAACTGTTGTTCCATCAAAAATCATTGTTTATTTGATTGATCTCCCTGCAAATTTACAGCAACCTGTGCCAGCACCTGTAAATCTAGATGTGTGGTAATTTTTGCCTTCAAATTTTTGATTTTCCTCTTCAGGCGCTTAGTTAACCACCATAAGCTATTATAATCCTTTGTAATCTTTTTCTTCTTCTTCTTCTTATCCTTTATACTTTCACGTGCCAACTTCTTAAATGTTGCATTGGTCTTTGCAAAATTCTCTGACAAATATTTATATCTTGCCTTTATCACCCTTTATAGAATCTCCTGTTGTGCTATTATCTCCTTCAGCTCCTTAATATTCTGTGATTTCTTATTTCTTGAGGTTTCACCTTCATCTTTGGAAGTAAAAACTTCAAAATCCTGTGCAGGTTCCACAGAGTGCTCTGGAATTTTGATGGCTGGACTTTTGATGGCTAGACTTTCATCTTCCTTTTCTGGTTCTGTGTCTGAATCTGTGTATGGCAGATTTAGATCATTTGTCCTTTTTACTGTGGATTTCTCTGAGTTTGTTTCAAAATCTAGTTTCTTTTTATCTTTCTTGGGCTTTATGCTAGAATTTTTGTCTTCTAGTGGCCTTGAGAGAGCTCTTCTTCTCTTTGAGCTACTCTGAGGAGTTGACTGCTTCTTGCCTGCTTTCTTCTTTTCATTTATAGGTTGAGTTTGGGTCTCAAAACCTTCCCAGAAGAGAAAGTGCTGCCAAGTTCTTTCTCTCTGTCTCAGTTCTTCCAAGATGATCATTTTAATCAGGCCATAATGACAAAGGGAATTTTTAATGCTGAATGGTTTGAATATGATCTTATTACACACCTTGGTTAGGCTTCTATGAATAAAGAAAGGAAAATTTAGAAGGACCTTCCCTGTGAAGTGATCTAGGAGTCTAAAATGATATAACATTAACTTGTCATACCTTCCCTCCGAGGTTAAGTATAACTGAATGCCTTTGAACAGATCTTGCCATTCATCTTCAAGGTAAGAAACATGGATACTTTTCTTCCAGGTTATACTTCAGAATTCTGTCTTGAGGTATGATCTAAAATCCAAATTCTTGGTCACTATTGTTTTAAACCAATTTTGGACTATTCTGGGTAAGCCAGTTGCTGAAGCGATGACAGCTTCATCAACTATCAGTTCCAGAGAGCCCACTGTAGCTTTTCTTCCATCGTATGACTTTTCAAAAATCTCTGATATCACCCGGTGATAGCCTTCCTGCAACCTTTCCACAAATGTCATACAACTTGCATCTGAGAAATGCTTCTGCACCTCTCGATAAGACTGCAAAAAAGATAAATTGTCTAATTCTTTCCTCAAAAGTCGTCCTCCTTGCTTCCTTTCCATCTGCAACTTAATCACCACCTAATTTGTACATGGTTGAAACAGTAAACTTCTTAATAAGGAAAGGGTCGGCGCTGGTGAAAATGATCCTGTGTTATCAACGAAATATGGAACCCCATAATAGAATTTTTTGAACACTGTGAGTTTGAAATAGGAAATGGTGATTTGATTTGATGTCATCAGATAAATTGTACTTTATCCTCTGGTTGCAATGATGATTAAGAGTGCGTCATGTCTTCAAACCCTTCTCTGTCTGCCCCACGAAATTCGCGAGCACAATCTATCATGATGTCCTACTAGAACGTGATTAAAAGGTGTCACCACTCATTTGCGTCCATTAACTCTCCATGATGATCGTATGACGTGTGTCTGGCGTATCCTTTTTAGTTTTTTGGAGTCGTTGGAGGAAAGCCTGTGTTAACACTTTCACCGGCTCGCTTACTGATGAGAGTACACTTTAGCCGTTGAAACCCGAGGCTTTCACTAGCTAACTTCAACTTCAAAACATATGTTAGCTGTTGAAAAGATTTTTCTTGATTTTTTGAAAAGACCTTTTGATGATCAATTTATTTCTAGGATAACATCTTAAATCCTATACTTTGACACTTCTAAATTCTAAAAATTTATATAGGACCCTAATTTATGACCATGCTATCACCTACAAAAGGAACAAATTGATTCATTCATTTTGGGAGATAACATTTGGCTCAAGCTGGGATGGAGACTGTAATGTCCCCACTTTGGGACATCATCACAGTGCAGTGATTTATGATGACTAGAGTAGCCATATGGATGTTATGGCACGTACAGGGGTATTTGAGAGGCATTGTGGGGTCCATCTTGCATTGATCATCATATTCCATCATTATGATCCATTTCGCACAGGTTGGCTTTGGTTTCGTTGCATTCCGACAATTTCCATGATTTTGACTATTTTGAGCTATAAGTTAATTGAAATCACTGAAGAGGTCATTTTGGGCACATTACTTGGAGGAACCTCTCAATGTAATAGCTCATTGGAATCGGGAGGAGAAACACTATAGGATGGGATGGATAGAAGTGACTTTCAGTGGCCAGGGAAGCCACAAGGAGAGATAAGGATCTTTTTAGAGGTAAAAAGGTTAATTAATTAATTAAAGTGATTTAATTAATTAATTAAATATTATTAAAAAGAAAGTCACTTTGGAGGGACAAGGTGAGCCAAATGTATAAAGGAAAGGCAAGGGCCTCTTCTCATTCATTCATTTATGATTATCTTTTGATATCTGGCTTTAGCTAGTGAGCCCATCTCTTGGGGGTTTTGAGGGTTTTGACTTAACAAACCCTAGAGGACGATTCAGTGGTGAAAGATTCCACCTAGCTTGTCCCAAGCTTGGTCTTGGAGATGCAATACTCTCCCACACCATTCTAGTTCTAGATCTACTCAGTTGCAGGAGGATTCCACATCACTGACTTGTGTAGATAGAGAGAGGGTGCACCAGTTGGGGGTTTTCAGCAAGGGGGGCGCACCATTCTTGGAGAGAGATACATTGCAGGTGATTGGCAGGGCTTTTGGAGATTCTATCATCTGGTTTCTTCTTGCAGGGCCTTCACCATCATTCCTAGTGCTTTTTGAGAGATTTTTATGGCTCAGATTATTTCTTAGAGCAGTGGGACGAATTGAAGAGAAGGAGGGTGTTTTTGAGATTCAGATCTAGTCAGTTTGGAGGAGTTACACTTCAGATCTGACCCTGAGAGTTCACCTATTGACTTGCAATGTCCTGATCTATATTCCCGGGGAGTTTCAGAGCATTTGTAGGCCTCCTTCATCAGGGACGAATTATCTAGGGTTCTAGTCATCTAGTGTGGCGCACCATTCAGTGGAGGAATTCAGATCTACAGGGTTTGAGAGTGGATTTGGAGATTTGGACACCTAGGTTGTCCTTACAATTGCTTGATCTATCAGTTGGCATATTTCTTGGGGTGATTGGAGACTTTTGGTAGCAGGGCCGAATTATTGAGGGCTTCAGCATTCTAGTAGAGCATGGCACCTTCCAACTTGGGGGTTTAGCATTCTTACGACCCAGATCTATTGTATCCAGTCGTCAGTGTATATCTAGCCTTTGGAGGCGTGTTGAAGTTTTCTAGTGGAGCATTTTGTAGTAGCTCTATTGTTTATCTTCTTGGCCATCTGTTGAGTATTCCAGATCAACATCTTCATTGTAGCAGGTTTCTCTATCTTATGAATAAAATCTATTTTAGATATATTGACTTGTCTATCATATTGCATATGGTTGAGGTATGTTCCATGGTTGTCTCTTTCTGCTATTTGCTACATACAAACATATAAACACATCCGTAAATCCTAAGGCCGCAATCAAGAGGCCATTCAACAAGTAAACACATCTAAACAAGTAGGACAACAAAGTGTTTGATGAAATGCCACAACCATAAAAGTTTTAAAAAGACACCAAAACCATGATGATCCTCGCATAATGGCTTGGGATCATTACAGTGGTATCAGAGCTTAGATTCCTGCCAGCCAGTGGGAATTATCACATGCATGCAGAGCATAGAGGGGTCTTCCATAAGGAGAAATGGATGAGATGCACTTTGATCTAATTTGCTATGAGATACATTATTCTAGCCTGAGAAACGAAGAGATCAGGGCTCACATGACCTTCCCACAGTATGTAGCCTGGAGAAATCCCAGATGGAGTGAAGATGAGATTTTACTTGGGATCATTGGATTAGAGGAAAAGAGAGCCAGAGACCGTAGAAGGTGGGAAGAACAAAGAGATCCCACACCCATTAGGAACACGCAACTTTGCCACAGTTGCAAGGTGGATTGGGAACCAGATCATAGGTGTAGGGGTAAGGAATATAAGAACACTATTGAGGCACACTATGACAGGGAGAATGAGGTGTGTGTGGATGGAGCAATAGATGTTGATTCAGAGCAGTCAGATGATGACAAAGACTCTTGCATAGAGGCTAGTGATAGTGACTCTACCTCAGAGGATATTGAGGATGACTCTTGCACAGAGGCTAGTGATGCCTGCACGCTTGAGGAGGATGATGACCCTTGTGTAGTGGATAGGCAGCTGGATGGACAAGACGATAGCCCCAGTGTCTCAGTAGACATGTCACATACCATTGATGACCTTACGCCTTAGCAGAGTGGTGACACTAGTGAGGAGTCACACGTGTTAGCACTTAGAGATGATGAGCTTCCTATGGGGGTCGTGATGCATCTTTCACCTGTTCAGACACCCATGATAGCCACGTCGCATGAGGAGATCAGTGGCACGTCAGGTATGATGGATGAGCATAGTATGAGGGATGCACACCATGGACAGGTAGAGCCACAAATCCAGGAGGAGGTACAGGACGTACATGCAATTGACCTCACACATACAGGTCAGCTAGAGGAGATGGAGTCACAACTATTGGAGACTCCATTGGTTGAGAAGATTGCAGAGGTTGACAGGTGGATGGAGCACTTACTTCCAGGATCAGATTGCATTGATGAGGATGCACTCTTTGGTATTCAGGATGACCATAGCATGTGTCTAGACACAACTATATGGGATCTAGGTGTAGAGGATAGTAGTAGGATGAGTGCACAAGAGGATACAGCTGCTCATACAGGATACAATGTGATTCAGGGGGAGATGGCATCTAGTGATGGGATGCAGTGGCATACAGGAGTACCCAACAACACAGTAGACAGTGGACAATTCAGCACGTCATCTTATGCAGAGGGTGTTTTTGGGGATTCTAGAGTTGGCACTAGCAGGACTGACACTAGCAATGAGGGGTTTGAGATGGCACCTCAGTATGACCATGATCAGGAGTCCCACCACTTAGCAGCATAGTTGAGAGTTAGTGAGGCTATGATTAGGGCAACCACTAGACGTATTGATGACATGCATGCAGTAATGGCAGATTACTGCTGGAGAGAATTAGTGGCACATGGTATTTTAGATGAGGGGATTGCCATGGATGATTTTCATACTCTCAGGGAGAGAGTATCTGTGATGAGGACTGACTACCAGCAGTTGTTGACAGGCATGGATTATATATTGAGGGTTGGTGAGATGTATTAGTCAGTCACATTGACAGAGGATGTTGATGATCTAGCAGAAGAGCACCAGTTGATGGAGGACACTTCCATTTGTGTTCTGAGAGAAGTTGACCTCCATGTAGAGGTTGATCTAGTAGTACCCCCCCGGATCTATGATGCAGCATGAGTCTACGAGAGACAACGTGAGTAGGCCAGAGCCTACAGTGATGAGTGATAGTTCACAGAGACATGCTGAGATGTATGATGAGATTCAGAGGGGTATAGTGTCGTGCAGGGAGGAGACACACCTAGGGGAGCATGTAGATGTCACTCCTTTGCAGCAACACCTAGTTATGAGAGATCACCTTCACCATATCAATAGTGGCATGGGAGATGAGAGATGGAGGTTGGTTGAGCATACAGTGAGGAGTGATAGTGCATAGAGACATTCTGAGATATACAGTCAGGTTCAGACATATGTATGGGATTGCAGGAAGGAGACACACGTAGGGGAGTATGCATATTTCACTCTTTTGCAGCAGCCCATAGTTATGAGTGAGCACCTTCACTAGATCAACAGTCGCATGAGGAGAGATAGACAGTGGCTGAGAGCATGGAGAATGGCTAGGCCGAGGCCACCTGACATGAGTACCTTTACGACATCCATTCGGGGAGAGAGGGATTGTCATAGGAAGCCAGTTGAGACTTGGTGTGTGAGAGAGAGCATCATGGGCCAGATGGTAGCAGATGAGCACATAGGTCTTCTGACAGTGATCAGTCTCACACATGAGCAGTTAGAGGAAATTGGAAGTGATAAACTTCCAAGTTTTCCATGGGACCCAGGAGTCCGGTTTGTTAGCACGATGTTCATGTTGACCCAGGTTGCACAAGAGAGTCACACACTCCACCTTGGGTTGGTTTGGAGTGGGTCTGCAGGTACTTTTCCTATGGGGCGAGACCTTTTCTTCCATTTGATCATCATGATAGGGCATGGAGATGTTTGGACAGGTACTTCTTCTACAGAGGTGTCTTCACTGATACGGTTTCTGGACAACAGGTCCAATGGTCACCAGTATTTCAGCTGGAGGACCCAGGAGAGGAGGGTTCAGGATGTATGCAGGGGGCAGACAGTCATGGTCAGAGTAGCGCAGTGTCAGCATGAGGATCTTCGACAGAGGTTGGCATGGGACCCAAGGATTGCAAGATTGGAAATTTCATGGATTCACAGGAGAGAGTGGACCATTGCAGGGGAAAGTTATTCTGACTTTCCATTGAGCTTCAATGTTGAGAGGAGTGCACCGCTTGCGGGTGTCTCACAGAGATCTTGCAGTACCTCATTCTGGAATCAGCATGTGCAGTTGATGGAGGCCGTGTGGATCTTGGTAGAGATTTGGAGGATGGACTCATTCCTAGATGAGGCCATGTATCACGTGCAGGAGGTTCACAGGGTTGATATCTTTCAGGACTATGCTTTGCAGAGTATTGCAGTTCACTTCCTGATATGGGATCCAGGGGGTGGAGTGTACTATTGTTCATCTTTTGAGGGGTTCTACTGTGTATCCCACAAGTGGACATGGGATCCTAGTATTTTATTTGAGTGGATTCGGTTATTTCTTGAGGACAAGTAATTTTCCAACAGGGAGGACTGTAATGTCCCCACTTTGGGACATCATCACAGTGCAAAGATTTATTGCAAGATACCAGATATATAAAATATGCAGAATAGAATTGAAATGCTAGAAATGACAGAATAACAGTAAAATATCCAGCATAATCTTCACAATACATAGAAATGATATACGGAATAGCAACAGAAATAACACTTTGAATTAGATAGCAATGTTCACAGGCCTCTTCGAGGGGGCAACCTCCAGTCGAGCAATGCTCTGTTACAATAATCTCCAAGCTAGGGTTTTTCATACCCTCGACCCTTATTTATACTAAATATGTCTCTTAAGAGAAACATCTAGAGGAAGATCCTTCTAGAAGCGAAAGCTTCTATTAGGTCTTCTTACATCCGCCTTATTCTATTTTATTGAAAGGTCTTATTAATATTGACCTTTATTACATCCGAATACATTGATCTACCTATGTGC
>ML776659.1:2566005-2577951 GCA_009831015.1 Picea engelmannii | reverse complement strand
TCATTCATGTATGATTATCTTTTGATATCTGGCTTTAGCTAGTGAGCCCATCTCTTGGGGGTTTTGAGGGTTTTGACTTAACAAACCCTAGAGGACGATTCGGTGGTGAAAGATTCCTCCTAGCTTGTCCCAAGCTTGGTCTCAGAGATGCAATACTCTCCCACACCATTCTAGTTCCAGATCTAGTTAGTTGCAGGAGGATTCCACATCAGTGATTTGTGCAGATAGAGAGAGGGTGCACCAGTTGAGGGTTTTCAGCAAGGGGGGCACACCATTCTTGGAGAGAGATACATTGCAGGTGATTGGTAGGGATTTTGGAGATTCTATCACCTGGGTTCTTCTTGCAGGGTCTTCACCATCATTCCTAGTGCTTTCTGAGAGAGTTTTATGGCTCAGATTATTTCTTAGAGCAGTGGGACAAATTGAAGAGAAGGAGGGTGTTTTTGAGATTTAGATCTAGTCAGTTTGGAGGAGTTACACTTCAGATCTGACCCTGAGAGTTCACCTAGTGACTTGCAGTGTCTTGATCTATATTCCTAGGGATTTTCAGAGCATTTGGAGGCCTCCTTCATCAGGGCCGAATTATCTAGGGTTGCATTCATCTAGTGGGGCGCACCATTCAGTGGAGAAATTCAAATCTACAGGGTTTGAGAGTGGATTTGGAGATTTGGACACCTGGGTTGTCCTTACAGTTTCCCTATCTATCAGTTGGCATATTTCTTGGGGTGATTGGACACTTTTGGTAGTAGGGCCGAATTATTGAGGGCTTCAGCATTCTAGCAGAGCGTGGCACCTTCCAGCTTGGGGGTTTAGCATTCTTATGGCCCAGATCTATTGTATTCAGTCATCAGTGTATATCCATCCTTTGGAGGCGTGTTGGATTTTTCTAGTGGAGCATTTTGTAGCATCTCTATTGTTTATCTTCTTGGCCATCTGTTGAGTATTCCTGATCGACATCTTCATTGTAGCAGGTTTCTCTATCTTATGAATAAAAGCTATTTGAGATATTTTGGCTTGTCTATCATATTGCATATGGTTGAGGTATGTTCCATGGTTGTCTCTTTCTGTTATTTGCTACATACACACATATAAACACATCCGTAAATCCTAAGGCCGAAATCAAGAGGCCATTCAACAAGTAAACACATCTAAACAAGTAGGACAACAAAGTGTTTGATGAAATTCCACAACCATAAAAGTTTTAAAAAGACACCAAAACCGTGATGATACTGGCATAATGGCTTGGGATCACTACAGAGACCTCCTTGTGAGGTTTCCAAGAACCTAGTTTGACGCAGTAGCCTTATTTACAACTTGAAATCAAAATTGATTTTACTCAATATTCCATTGGGCATGGAGTTACTGACGAAAAAAAAATAAAAACAAAACTGAAAAGGATATGTACAAATAAGCAGGCTTTAAGGAAAGCCTCATGAAAAGTAGAGTTTCAGAAACCACCCATTGAATGGGCCACCTGATACTTCTTCACCTGCAAGATCTTGGAGGACAAAAATATTGTTCTTTTGAGTTGATGCTATGACAAATGGACCTATCCAGAGTGCATCAAACTTGCCATGTTTTCCCTTTTTCCGTCTTGCTGCATCCCATTTCAGAACCAGATCCCCTGCCTTGAAAATATCTGTCTTAAATTTTCTGTCAAAAATTTCTTTCATCTTCCTTTAGTGTAACTCTGTCTTTTCCAGAAGTTGCTCTCTATCTTGCTGCAGCTCCACCAAATTGTGGATCCTCCTAGTTAGATCATTTGGCTCAGAGTCAGCTTCTTGTAAAAATTTTGCAACTGGTAGTGCAAGTTGAACAGGAAAGATGGCTTCAGTGCCATATACCAACTGGAAATGGGATGTGCCAATTGAATTTTTATTTGTAACTCTGTCAGCCCACAAAGAAAATTTCAACTTGGAATCCCAACCCTTGGTATTTTGTTCAAGCAACTTCTTTATGATTCTGACGAAACTCTTAATTGATGATTCAACTAAGCCGTTTCCCTGTGGATAGTAAGAAGTAGAATGTACTAGCTGAATTCCCATCTCTTCACATAATTTTACCAAGTGTTTACCATTAAACGCAACAGTGTTGTCTGTGACTATTCTCTTAGAGCAGCCAAATCTGGAGAATATGTTTTCTTGCATAAAATTAATGATGATAGTGTGATTGGCATTTCTTGTAGGAATGGCCTCGATCCATTTGGTAAAATAATCAGTAGCCACAAGGATCCATTTATGTTGATTGCTAGAAGGTGGATGAACCTCACCTATGAAGTCCAAACCCCATTGCTGAAAAGGACCCATGACCACAACAGGTTTGAGGGGAAGATATTTTAGCTGCTTCTTGCCTTCAAACATTTGGCACTTGTCACATGTTTTCACAAATTTACACACATCTGAAAATAAGGATGGCCAATAGTAACCAGCTCTTAGGATTTTATGAGTGGTAGTCTTCCAATAATGATGTCCTCCACACTCACTATTATGAAATTCGCTCATGATTTTAGTTGATTCCTCTTGGTTTATGCACCTCAAGAGTATCCCTGTTGGATTTTTCCAAAACAATAAGTTGTCATTAATGCATAAATTTATGGCTTTGAGCTTTAAAGCTCTCCCTTGTGTTTTTGTCAAATCTGAAGGAATTGATAAATTCTGTAGAAAATAAATGATGTGACTATACCATTCACAGTTAGCTAGGTGAGGAGAAACCTGCAAATTATCACTACCTCTGTCTTTTGAAACTTGAATGTCTTCTGCATTTATACCCACAAAATTTATCTCAAGCAACTTACAATTTTCTTCTACAAGGAGCTTGGCAAGGCCTTGACCTTTCACAAGTTTTGCTGGCTTGATCTCGACATCAAATTCAATTAACTTTGCTATCCACTTACTCCTTTTTCCATCTATGTCGGGTTGTATAAGCACATCTTTAACCGATCTTGAAGGTACATAAGCTATTACCTTGGCTTGAAGAATGTAAATCCTGAAGGCTTTTAATGACTTGATGAGTACATATGCTTATTTTTCCAATGGTTCATACTTTACTTCAACATCTCTCAAGACTTTACTGAAGAAGGCAACTGGTTGCTCCTGATCATCAACATTTCTTTGCAATAGTACAACTGCAATTGTATCTTTTGAAGCAAATGAAAAGATATAAAACTCCTTGTCAAAGTTAGGACTGATTAAAACAGGGGTTGTTATAATGACTTCTTTAATAGCATTGAAAGAGTGTTTAGCTTCTTCATTCCATCTTACTTCAGAATTCTTTCTTAACATACAAGTAATGTTCTTTGTAAGTTCTGCAAAGTTTGCTAGAAACCTCCTGATAAAGTTTATAGTTCCAAGGAAAGACTGAATATCCTTTTTTGATCTAGGAAGAGACAATTTTTTAATGGCTTCTACTCTTTCTAGATCAATCCTTACCCCATCAGCTGAAACAATATGTCGAAGCAATTTCCCTTCTTTAAGTGAAAAATTAGATTTCTTAGGATTAAGAGAAATGCCATACCACCTGCATTTTAGGAATGCCTTCCTCAAATGCTGCAAATGATCTTCATGGATGCTTGAAAAAACAGTTATGTCATCAAGATATATCCGAACAAATTTGTCTTTCTCTCCAACGAATGTGATGTCCATCGCTCTCTGGAAACTAGCTCCAACATTCATCAGTATGAAAGGCATATTTTCATACATGAAAGTGCCCCATGGAGTGGTAAAGGCAGTCTTTTCTCTGTCATCCGGATGGACAACAATCTGATTATATCCAGAGAATCCATCAATAAAGGACATCACACTTGACCCTGACACCTTTTGTAAAATGTGTTCCATCTTGGGCAGCAGGTAGTTGTCTTTCCTAGAACACTTGTTTAAATTTCTGAAATCCACACAGAGTCTGATCTCTCCATTTTTCTTTCTAACAGGTACAAGGTTAGCAATCCAATCTGAGTATCTGAGAGGTATAATAATTTTAGCATCCAATAATTTATTGATCTATTTTTCCATGGTAGGCAACAACATAGGACTGAAAGATCTAAGCTTATGCCTAAATGGTTTAGTATCTTTATTTAAAGGAATCTGGTGTTGAATTATCTCAGTGTTGAATGTTTTCAAGTCACTATATTGCCAAGCAAAGATATTAGCAAATTCTTTTAGCAACTCACCATAATCATCCTTTTGTTCTTCAGACAGATGAGAAGCTAAGTTGACATATTTAGGATCTTGTTCACTGGCTACATTAAACTGAAAGACATCCGAGTCTTCTTCCTTCTTTTCCAATTTGACAACTACATCATTATTATCAAAAAACCTTTCTAAAGGGACCAATCCTTTAAGAATTCTGTTAGTGGACAATTGAATAATTTCATGTGCTCCAATTTTACTTCTTATCTTTGGCTTCTCAGCTTATTCATCATGTTCATTCTCCAAATCAATCTACAAATATGAAAACTCATCCATTACTACAAGGAATCTGGTGAGTTCAGCAATCATCTTCAAAAACCTTCCAAAACTTTACATTATCAGGGAGCGATGACCTATACTTTACTTGGAATTCATAGTTTAATTTAGGAGGTAATGGAGGTATGAAAGAGAAGGGTGAAACAACCAATGAATCAGCTAGTTCATTCATGGCTCTAGGAACATGAGTAATCTTGAAATCTGTAAAAGCATGGATCACTGTCAAAACTTCATGTCTATAGGCTTTCAGCCTAACATGTTTGGCCTAGAAGGATTTGTTTACTTGTTGAATTATTAGGTCCGCATCTCCAAATACCTGTAGTCTTTGAATCTTCATCTCTTTGGTTGCATTTAATCCTAGGAGCAATGCCTCATACTCTGCAATGTTGTTAGTTTCTTTAAAATCAAGCTTAAAAGACAAATGAATGGTTTCCTTCAATGGGGAAATGATGACTATGCCTGCTCTAGCTGATTCTCTTGTACATGCCCCATCAAAGAACATTGTCCACAAATCATTCTCACCTATTTCTACTGACCGCACAATGGGATACTTAAGTAATAATGATTTTGAAAGAGTGTCATCGATTTGAAGTATACATGAACCCATATCTGTGTCCACTGAATAAATTGGGTGATTGACTGGATTCTGATCATCACTGATTTTGTATGCAAGCTGAGATTCTCTATACAACTTTCTGTTTTCTCCACCGAACACCGGAATGGTGGCGTATGATAGATCCATTTGTAGAGTTCCACCAAGTCTTTTCATGAAAGATCTAGACAAGAGACATCCAAATTTGGGAGGGATGTCTGCCACAACCACATCCATCACCATGGTTTTCATTGATGTTGAGGTCAAGGTCACTGCCAAATCTTTAATAATCCCAAAGAATTTAACTCTCTTAGAGTCAAAAGATAAAATATCATGATAAGTCTTAGTGATTTCTAGACCAAGCTCTTCCATCACAGCCTTTGGCATCAGATTATGAGATGCACCTGAATCTAAGAGACAATTATGCAAGATTTTGTCATGAATGTTCAAAGAAATGTATAATGGTGGACAACTCTCATCCCTATATTCAATCATAGGACCTAGGACAATAGTAGGTTGATTATATTGAATGTTGAGGATATCAGCAGAGTCAGAAGTGTAGCTAGGATCAAGGGTGCTCAAAATGTTTTTCTTAAATGACTCATTTTTCATCAGCTCAACTAGAGGGATTGGAATTTTATTTTTTTGGATTTATGCTTCAAGATTAAAAGATAATGAGGTCTTGTCAGATGTTTTTACCTCATGGGATGGTGTTTTTAATGCAATCTATGGTCCCTTTAAGTTCTGCTGATCTTGATTCTGCTGCTTGGCAGGTACACGGTCTTTCTTTTGAGGAGGAGGTGTAGTACTCTGTTTTGTAGTAGCTGCCTTAGATCTGAGATTGTATCTATTTTTCTCATCTGCCTGAAATACACCATTGTCATCAGAAATTTCATTAATTTGTTCATTTGTAAGGACTTCCTCATAATCATTTTGAGTCAAAAATGATTTTTCCAGCTCTGCTTTGAAACAATGAATATGGTCTTCTTGATCTTGTGGAAATTCATCTTCATCATATTCTTCCATCACAACATTTTGAAGAGGATCCTTTATCTTCTGATCCTCAGTAGGATTTCTCTCTCTCTGCAAAATCTACACTTGCTGATTATTTCTCCTGAAGTTGTTTGGATTCTGATTAGAATTTCTATTTGTATAATCATAAGTACCCCTTCCCTTGACACGCTGCTTGTTTTCAATTTTAAGTTTAGATATCTCAGAAGTTAAAGACTCTAACATTTTAGCCATCTTGTCTAGTTTTGGATTAGTATGGGATGAAGAGGAAGCTTCATCTCTAGGCTTTCTTTTATCAGTGTTTCCCTTCAACTTATGAGCAACCAATATATTCGATTCCACTTCAAGGGTAGAATCTTGCATCAAAGATAGTGTAGGTGACCTTCTTTCTCTCAACAATAGACATAATTCTGAATCAAAAGAATTTGCATATGTGATTTTGGCAGAGGTATCTGAGGTCTTTATCTCAGCTAGAATTTTACTGTACATCCTATTAAACCTTTTAGTGAAATCAGAGACTGATTCACCATTTTATTTCCTGAGATTTCCAAATTCAGTAATATAGTACAAGAAATATCTTTTATCACCCTAGTGCTTCAAAAAAATACCATCCAATTGCTCTATGCCAACTATTGAACCAACAGGAAGTTCTTTGAACCACTTCCTGGCATGGCCATCTAAGCTTTGGACAAAAGCTCGAGTCCAAACATCTTCTTCCTCAATGTTAAGGTTTTCTGCATAACTGTAAAAGGCCTCTATATGTTCTTCAACAGTCACATCACCTTCACTTGTGAATTTGGGCATATACTTTTGACAGTCTCCTATAGGCATGGATGATACTGGATTTGGAAATATCAATGGTGCATACCTAGTAGCGAGGATTTGTTTCATCTTATTCAAAGGAGGAGGTGCATCCATGATGATTATTGGTGAAAGAGGTGATAGACTTTTCTCTGATTCCTCAGCATTGGGGGGATTTATTTTAAAAGGGGAAGAACTCTCTGATGGGAAAGAAGTTTTGTATGAGGCTATATAGAATTTTGTAAGTTGTTCGACCATGTTTTCCTCACCTTTAGCAGACAGTTCTTGAAGAATATGCTCTACAACAAGGAGTCTAGTGTGAATGTGTATATGGTCTTCTTCCCGCTGTGAGTGAATAGACTCAAGGGATGATGAGATGTGATTTCTTTCTAAAGTTTTAGATGATTCTTCAACCAAATTTGAACCTATCACTTCTTTTGTAATGATATTTCCCTCTTGATAAGAAATAATTGATTCTTTTGCAGTTGTTACAGATGCTTTTTCACTGACAATCTTAGAGGAAGAAGATCCAGTGTTTTCTATTATGTATTTCTTAGAATGAGAAAGAGGATTACTTTGGGTACCTGATTTTGAAGTCTGACCTTGAAATGATCTTCCTCTTCTGAGAATTAGTTCTAGGTTGGGCACTGGTGTGACTGGTGATTCTTGTGGATTCACATTGGTACTAATCTTCTTTGGAGCCAGGATGAACTTGTGAAGTCGCCAGATATATGATTACAACCAATGTAATGTCTAATCTTTGTCTATCATCAAAGATCATCTCTATGTTGTCTCCTAGGAAAGATGAGCTTCAGTCTCCTCTCCCTGACAACGACACCAATTTGTTATCACTCCAAGAAACTCTTTGAGGTTGTGGGTCAAAGATGCTTGGTAACTTAAGGTAAACCTTTTTTTTTGTATTTTGTATGTGTGGATCAATGGGATAACTCAATTACAGTTATGGTATTCAGACAATCAAAATGAGAATCAAATGAACCAATGCTTTCAAGGATCAATAATCATATGATATATTTAAAGTGGGTGAGAAAACAATGCTTATAACCAAATACAAATGTAGGGTTTAATAAACAATGATAAGAAACTATTAATCAAGCTATGAGCTAACCAATGAGATGACAGTCATTCTGCAGCTGAAAAAAATTGAATAAGAGTACAAAAGGAAAGATGAGAATCTGACATCAATAGAGAGAGAAAACTATGATTTGTATTATCATATGAAATGTCTGTTTACAATATAGTGTTTTTTGTATCCAAAATCGAACCTTTAATTTATCAAAATGATAAGTATTTATAACCTTTACAATAGATCACAGATCCCTAAAAAATGGATCTGGATTTCTAAATATAGAAAATAGAAAACAAAACTAAATACAATAGGATAACTAGGAACTAGTTCCTCTTAATCAAACTGTCTTCAAAGTTTGTCCTCGACATATGGTCTTCATCATTGCTATGTCTCTAATGTGTCATGGAGGAAAGGACACATGTCTTCAGTAGTAGGAAAAATTTCAATAGATGTGAACAAAGATTTAGTTGACCAACTAAGCATTCACCTCCAAAATCTCCACGAATCTTTGAAACTGTATATTTTATGATTTGGTGATTAATATTTTTTATGCTCTCTGATCCTTTAAATCACCCAAAAATTGCTCTGTTCAAGCTCAAATCTTCAAAATTCTTATTCTGCAGTTTCACCAACTATTTCGCCTTAGGATTTGCTAATTAGCTGATGAAAGCTCTGCTTTTCAACAACTAATTGGTTATAATTGCACCTTTTGTGCTAGTGAAATCTCTATTTTAATAAAAAGGGAAAACCTTTCATATTCAAAATTGTTGTTCCATCAAAAATCATTGTTTATTTGATTGATCTCCCTCCAAATTTACAATAACCTGTGCCAACACTTGTAAATCTGGATGTGTGGTAATTTTTTCCTTCAACTTTTTGATTTTCCTCTTCAGGCACTTAGCTAACCACCATAAGCTATTATAATCCTTTGTAATCTTTTTCTTCTTCTTCTTATCCTTTATACTTTCACGTGCCAGCTTCTCAAAAGATGCATTGGTCTTTGCAAAATTCTCTGAAAAAGATTTATATCTTGCCTTTATCACCCTTTCTAGAATCTCCTACTGTGCTATTATCTCCTTCAGCTCCTTAATCTTCTGTGATTTCTTTGATTTCTTATTTCTTGAGGTTTCACCTTCATCTTTGAAAGTAAAAACTTCAAAATCCTGTGCAGGTTCCACAGAGTGCTCTGGAATTTTGATGGTTGGACTTTCATCTTCCTTTTCTAGTTCTGTGTCTGAATCTGTGTATGGAAGATTTAGAGAATTTGTCCTTTTTACTGTGGATTGCTCTGAGTTTGTTTCAAAATCTAGTTTCTTTTTAGATTTCTTGGGCTTTATGCTAGAATTTTTGTCTTCTGGTGGCTTTGGGAGAGCTCTTCTTCTCCTTGAGCTACTCTGAGGAGTTGACTACTTCTTGCTTTCTTTCTTCTTTTCATTTATAGGTTGAGTTTGGGTCTCAAAACCTTCCCAGAAGAGAAAGTGTTGCCAAGTTCTTTCTCTCTATCTCAGTTCTTCTAAGATGATCATTTTAATCAAGCCATAATGACAAAGGGAATTTTTGATGCTGAATGGTTTGGCTTTGATCTTATTACACACCTTGGTTAGGCTTCTATGAAGAAAGAAAGGAAAATTTAGAAGGACCTTCCCTATGAAGTGATCTAGGAGTCTAAAATGATATAACATTAACTTGTCATACCTGCCCTCTGAGGTTAAGTATAACTGAATGCCTTTGAACAGATCTTGCCATTCATCTTCAAGGTAAGAAACAACGAAACTTTTCTTCCAGGTTATACTTCGGAATTCTGTCTTGAGGTATGATCTAAAATCCAAATTCTTGGTCATTGTTGTTTTAAACCAATTTTGGACTGTTCTGGGTAAGCCAGTTACTGAAGCGATGATAGCTTCATCAACTATCAGTTTCAGAGATCCCACTGTAGCTTTGCTTCCATCATATGACTTTGCAAAAATCTCTTCTATCGCCTGGTGATAGCCTTCCTGCAACCTTTCCACATATGTCATACAACCTGTGTCTGAGAAACGCTTCTGCACCTCTGGATAAGACTGCAAAAAAGATAAATTGTCTAATTCTTTCCTCAGAAGTCGTCCTCCTTGCTTCCTTGCCATCTGCAACTTAATCACTAGCTAATTTGTACATGGTTGAAACAATAAACTTCTTAATAAGGAAAGGGTTGACGCTGGTGAAAAGGACCTTGTGTTATCAATGAAATATGGAACCCCATAATAGAGTTTTTTGAACACCGTGAGTTTGAAATAGGAAATGGTGATTTGATTTGATGTCATCAGATAACTGGTACTTTATCCTCTGGTTGCAATGATGATTAAGAGTGTGTCACGTCTTCAAACCCTTCTCTGTCTTCCCCATGAAATTCGCGAGCACAATGTATCATGATGTCCTGCTAGAACGTGATGAAAAGGTGTCACCACTCATTTGCGTCCATTAACTCTCCATGATGATCGTATGACATGTGTCCGGGGTATTCTTTTTGGGTTTCTGGAGTCGTTGGAGGAAAACCTGTGTTAACACTTTCACCGGCTCACTTGCTGCTGAGAGTACAGTTTAGCTGTTGAAACTTGACGCTTTCACCAACTAACTTCAACTTCAAAACAGATGTTATCTATTGAAAAGTTTTTTCTTGATTTTTTGAAAATACCTTTTGATGATCGATTTATTTCTAGGATAACATCTTAAATCCTATACTTTGACACTTCTAAATTCTAAAAATTTATATAGGACCCTAATTTATGACCATGCTATCACCTACAAAAAGGAACAAATTGACTGATTCATTTTGGGAGATAACACCTTCCATCTGATTACCTTAGAACAATAAGAAGTGTTGGTGGAAGTATAGAAATTACTATAGATGAGGGATGGTGACTCTCTATGAGAATGTGCCTTGATGTTGAATGAGATATGGAAAAATCAACATGTGCAAACAAAGGAATAGAAAGATCGTAGTGGATTGGAAGTCCCCATACTACTCGAACACAATATCTTCCCAATTAGGGGAAATTTGGTTGAAAAATGGTCCGACCAACCCTAATACAAATTCCATGTCATCATGTATTAGCCAATCAAAATATTCTAAAAATCAAAAGAGGTGCATGTCTTATGTAATTTTTTATTATATAATTTGGCGATATGTGGAATTTTTTAATAATATAATTTGTTTATCTTAAGCATGATTGCTACACAAGCTGTCCAAAATTGTCTTGCATATTGAGTGAATTGAATATACTAACAGATTTTCCAATATTTTTAATAAATAAGAGATAGTATTATTGAGGTGCCTTTAATGCATTATCACACTAGTGATCACCAACATTAATTAAATTCAATACATATACTAAATAATAATATATAATATACTATAAAAAAATGTAACTAAATTTATCAAATTATATATATATATATATATATATATATATATATATATATATATTATTATACATTATATTATATAATATTATAAAATAATATAATATTATATTATATTATATAATATTATAAAATAATATAATATAATATTATATGATATAATAATATTATATAATATTATAATATTATATTATATAATATTATAATATTATATTATTATATATTATATATTATTATTAATTATATAATACATATTATTATTATATAGTTATTTCATGGACAACTTTGATAAAAGTGAAATAAGCATGGGTAGCTTCGATAAAAGAGAAATAATAATATAAAATGTCTACATGGCATTATTTTATAATTTTATTGATTTCTCCTTAGGAGGTCCGTTTTAAGTTGAAATTTCCTCTAATATGGTTAACATACATATCCTCCATTTGAATCTTTTGAAGCATGGGGACTCATTGCTAACTTGTGCCTCATAATATAGTACCGATGGTTTTTTTCTTGCTTATATGATGTTTTAGGCTTCATCTATGATTAGTACAATGGTGCTGGTGTGTTGTGGTGCTATTATGAAGATGCTCATA
>ML776659.1:2481402-2554546 GCA_009831015.1 Picea engelmannii | reverse complement strand
TGCCTTTTGGGTCTTTTAGAGTATAAATAGAGGTTATATTGAGTCATTTTGATCATTCATTAAATATAAGTACAAGAGAGTAGTACACACTTATCTAGGAGGTTATTATTGGTTCGTGTCTGGGTCTCTTTGTTCTTGATTTCATGAAAGCACATTGTATGACATTGTACACGTTGGAGGAATCTGTAATGAGGAAAGTTTGCAGGGTTTTATCCCCCTTGAGGTTTTGCCTGGGGATATATCTTGTTATTCTGTGAATATCTATCTTTTAGTTGCGATCCTTTTGCATATTAAATAATAATATTCATATACAATATCAGCTCTTATGAAATGTCAACAAAGCAAAATGCCCAAAACAAATACCAATCGAAACTTATGGAAATACGAACTAAAATTCCACAGTGTACAAACTTACTTTCAACACTATGAGAGGCCTAAGAAATGTTTAAATCTAAAGGATAACTCCAACATCATGAAGCTTTAAAAAGTTCAATGGTTGTACAAAGTGAGAGGGAAACTATAGGAAAGACAAAAGATTAGACACTGGCCCCACTAAAAAGCCTTCATGCATTCATAAATATTCATTTTTGCATGGGATCATAAATATTCAAACACTATATCATTTTTTTTTGAATGTTTGAACACATTTATTTCTAATAATTTTTTTATTCTTATTATTTAAGCATGTTTTTATATTCAATGTTTAAACATTTTAAAAATAATGTTTATTTGAATTTCCATATAAATTAGAGATGTAGATTCAATGTTTAAACATTTTAAAGATAGTGTTTATTTAAATTTCCATATAAGTTAGAGATGTTTTTATGTTAGATGTAGGTGTAAGGCTACATAACATCACATATATCTTTTAGTTTTATTTTATTTTTATATTTTTTGATTTCTAAATAGATAGTCAAATTTATTTACAATTTTTTATCTCCACTTTATAAGTGAAATCTAATTTTAAATTGATAAATTATATAGATATATATCTTTTTAACTTATTAAATTGTTTTTTCTTAAATAATTAAAAAAAATTAATTTAAAGAGTTTTGTATAAACAGTTTTATTTTTTATTATGTTGTAAAATATAATAATTTAATATTAATTCATATCTAAATTATGCGCTTAATATTGTGGTTATTTTTTAATTAATTAAGGAGTTTATATTGTTTCACACAAAATTTGACATTTCACCTAAATAATTGATTCTATGACATTTTACAGAAAACATAAAAATAAAAATATTTTTAAGCCACACAAAACATAAACATAAGTTTTTGCTTTTTCTCAACTCACTTACAAATTTTGCTTTTGCTCTGCATTTGGCTTCATGTTGCAAAAGCCATGGAGGCCGTTTTGACTGGAGCAGCAACCAACACCATCAGCAACGTTCTTGGCGTTGCCGTTTTGACTCATAGATGATTGTATTCATTTGGATTGAAATACTCAGCTTCTAAAAGCTCAGTTAAATCCTATGAAGAGCTCAGTTAAATTGTATGAAGAGCTCAACTTCTAAAAGCTTAGTTAAATACGATCAAAGAAGTTCACCGGACACCGTCAAAAATTGGTCGAAAAGGCTCCACCATTCTCTTCAAGATGCCAAATGCGTCATGGATCGCGCCCAATAACAGAAACAATGTCTAGATTGCTTCCTCTGCAGACCAAGACACAAGTTAGAGAATGGAATGCAAATTTCGATCGACTCTTTATCGATCTTGAAAGGGATTTTTCAATAATTGGCAATGCTGAACGCTGTTATCAAAGGTGTTGCTTCAACCAATACCACAGTCAGGCTTTGTGGGATTGGGGATTAAATCTGGCCAGATGCAAGGGACATGGATCGATAGAGAAGATCATCAATTTCGCACAATTGGCGTTTACGGCATGGGCGATATCGACAAAACATCGTTGCTCAGAACAATCCACAATGCCTACAAGAAAGGTAAGTTGTTCGAAGCCGTAATTTGGACAATTGTTTCTCGAAATTATAGCATTTCGGGCTTGATAACTGATATTGCAAAGAAAATCAATTTAAATCTTGGGAGCAGTTCTACTGTTGAGATAGGGAAGATGGATCTCTCTGCATGTATGAGGGAAAATAAATTTATTCTCATATTGGATGACATGTGGACAACACTTCCTCTGGAAGAAGAATTGGGCATCCTAGTGGGAAATGATAAAGGTAGCAGAGTGGTAATCTCTACTCGCAGCTTTGATGTGGTTAGAAGAATGGAGGCAGATGACTTATCCATAGAAATACAACCACTATCCCTTGGAGAGATTGCATCCATAGAAATACAACCACTATCCCTTGGAGAGATTGCCAAATTTAAGGTCATTGACATTAGGCCACTGCATTGAGTTGAAGGAAGAAGGAATTGGGGAAGTGACATTCAATACTCATACTGGAGAAAAAATCCTTGAGGATTCTTAGTTTCTCTTCAAGGTCATGGGGATTCCTCACTATAAGAATGATATTGCCATCATAAAGAAGAAGATTGATGACTATACCAGTGAGAGTAGTGAGAGTTGGGCTGACACAACCTGCTTCTTCCAAACACTCTTCTAACTTGTCAATGTAAATGCTAAAAAGGGTGGGGGACAAGGGACAACCTTTTTTTACTCCAATATTGCAGTTAATTTCTTTTGACCAACCCTCATTGTTTTTAAAATTGACAATAACTTGATCATACAATCTTATAGTAGCAACCCTAACCTCGAAAGACACTTTAATATCTTCCAAACTATCCCAAAGGTATTTCTTGGGAATTGTGTCAAAAGCTTTTCTAAAGTCAACAAATCAACACAAAAGTTTGGATTTAGTATTGCTGCAATAATCCTAAGGGTAACAAGATGGTTTGATTGGTTTTAGTATTGCGGAACTCCTCTGCAATGATCCTAAAGGTAACAAGATGGTCCAGAGTTGAATGATATCTCCTAAATCCAACTTACCTTTAGCTCTTTTACCATGACTTTCTAGCCAAAGTATAATCTTTTTTTCCAAAATAGTTCCATATCGCTTGGCTAAAATGGGGCTAATCATAATGGTCCTATAATTAGAGGGAATGTTTCTATCCCCTTTTTTAAAAATAGGTACAATGAGGCTTTGTATCTAGGGTTTAGGAAAGCCCCGCTTCACTAGTAAATTGAAGAGTCTGTGTATGTGAGGGATGAGGATAGGCCCTTCAATTTTAAAAATTTCATCTTGGTAGCCTTTAGTGTCCTTAGCTTTTCCATTTACAAGTTCCTTAACCCCGAACTCTATGTCATCCAAAGAAAAAACTTCATCCTTTGTAGGAACAATATGAATGGTGTCCATGGCATTAGGGAACTTGTAAAGACTTTTAAGATAGGAATTCCAGTCCCTTAAAAGAATCATATTATTTTCTTTAGTATTGCAAATTAGAATTTCCCTCCAGAACTTCTTAGGATGAAGCTTAGATAGGTGTAAAAGCCACTCTTTCCTTTTATATATATAGTACCTTTTTCTCTTTTAATTATGGATTTGTACATATAGATCTTATCGAGTTTGAATGATTCATTAGAAGCATCCCTAATGGATTTCCTAGCAATTATACATTCTTTATAATACCAAGGGTTGGTTGTTCTATTCTTCTTTTTACAGGACACCTCTAAAGAGAACTTGTTAATAGAGGTGGAAAGAGTAGTTGTAAAATTATGGTAGAGGTCTTCAATGTTGTCCTTATAAGTTAGGAAATGTAATTGACTATTTAAATCCTTTAAGAAAAGATCAACTTTACTTTTGTCAAAAAGTACTTGCCTTTGATTATTAGAATTTTCTTCAATGTTGCTCTTGTGCATGACAAAGTTAGAGTTAGGGTTAAAGGTCTATGATCAGAGTCAGGTTCATGGTCATTTAAAAGGTCAAAAGTTACTATTTGATTGGAAATGGGAATATCAAATATCACATAATCCATGAAACTACTATCTAGACCATGAATACAAGTTATATCATTGGAGTTTGGCCACTTCATTACTCAATTGCAAATTATAAGGTCTTAAGAACTACAGTGCTTGACTAGCTTAGTACCAAACAAATTCTCAGTTAGGTTTTCAGAGCTTCTTTTGTAGCTATTATCTAAAACAAGGTCCTCCTCTAGCCATATAGTATTATGGTTGGAATCATTGCTTAAAATAATAGCTTGGTTAGTTGCAGTCCTATCATTAAATTCTCCTAGCAGTATTACCTTCATTTTTCAAATTGTAAATATCTTGTTCTAAAGTATTATAGGGACAATTTCTATCTAGATTTTTTTTCTTATAAAAAGTAGAATTAATAGATATTTGCGAGTCTACCCAATTACCATGGAAGAAGTCTACCCAATTGTATTTGCAAGTTTTCACAATTGGAGAATTTACATTTGGATAGATGTTTTCAACTAGGGGAGCTTTCTCCCTTGGAGAGATTTCCAAATTTAAGGTCATTGACATTAGGCGGCTGCATTGAATTGAAGAAATTGGGGATAAGGAAATGGGGAAGTGACATTCAATACCCATATTGGAGAAAAAATCCTTGAGGATTCTTAGTTTCTCTCCAAGATCGTGGGGATTCCTCACCATAAGAATGATATCATCATCATAAAGAAGAAGATTGATGACTATACCAGTGGGAGTTGGGCTGACACAACTTGCTTCTTCCAAACGCTCTTCTAACTTGTCAATGTAAATGCCAAAAAGGGTGGGGGACAAGGGACAACCTTGCTTGAGTCCAATATTGCAGTTAATTTTTTCCGACCAACCCTCATTGTTCTTAAAATTGAAAATAACATTCTCATAAAACCTTATAGTAGCACCCATCAACTAGAAATGAACTTTATCTCTTCCAAACTACCCCAAAGGTATTTCCTGGGAACTCTGTTTTTCCTCCTCTTGTTGTTCTTTTATACAAAAGATTATGAGGCTCAAGGCTCTTTTATTACTCTCATGATCCAATTCAATTAACTTATTCATTTCCTCTTTGTTGGGTTTGATATCCAATTTGTTTTCCAGACTACTTAGGGCCAAATTCTTGGTTAGTTTTTCTTCTAGCTCTTTAATCATATCTCTCAAGTTGTGATTTTCTTCAACCTCTCTTTCTTAAGTTGTTTTTTTTTTTGTTTTTCCATTTCTTGTATTCTAGCCTCCATTATCAGCAATTGACTCTTGAACCTTAATAATATATCCTCTCTCTGTGTTTGAATCATCTCCTCGAAGAGTCTAAATTTTTTATCAAGCGTTGCCTCTAACTCTATTTAGAGTTTTACTTCCTTTTTTCACTCATTTTTTCTAATGATTATAATTTTATTTGGAGTTTTTCATCTCTTTCTTCTCTCCTTTTTTCTAATGATTCTTTATATTTGTAAAGACTCTCTAGGGTGACTTTGAATGGCCTCCCCTTAACGGGATGAGGTTTTGGAAGTGGTGGAGTGCTCATATTGAAAAGAAGAGAAAATAAGTAACAATTGACTCACCTAATTTATGAACAAATGCCTAGGTGTTAAGTAGGTGGAAGAAGCCAGAATTGTAGAGCCACAATGTATCACTGTAGAGTTCAGAACAAAGTACATATTCACGTCATTGCAAAGTTCAAAGGCTTCAAAGTTCGCAAAACCGCGGAGTTTAAAGCCCGCAGAGTTTAAAACCGTAGAGTTGGTCTCATCACCAACAACTCAAAACCATAGAGATTATTCCACACAAACCGCAGAGTGGTTCACATCACTAACAAATCAAAATCACAGAGATTATTCCCATAAAAAGTTCAAAACTGTAGATATTAATCCCATCACCGAGAGTTCAAAAGCATAGAGATTATCAACTTAATAAATACCTAAAAATATTCGTTCAAAACAATAGAGATTGTTCCCATCACCGAGAGTTCAAAACCGAAGAGAAATATTATTCTCGTTCAAAACCTCAGAAATAAAATGTTCTCGTTCAAAACCACAAAGAAGTATTATTCTCGTTCAGAAGAGTATTATCACCAAGAATAACCACAGAGAAATATTATCATAGAGAGTAACTACAAAAAAAAAAAAGTTCAAAACCCTAAACAAGTATTTCATTTTTTATTTTCTAAAATTTTGTTTTACTTTTTATTTTTTAATTTTTTTATTTAAAATTACTCATTTTGACATGGTGTTTTAGAGTAGTCTTTATTAACAATTAACTTTAAAGTTAAATAATTATTTTGAATCATTATTAAAATAATGATTTACCATGATATTTTTGTTTCATTTTTCATTTTAAAATTTTTTGTTTATTTTTTTAATTTTGTTACTAATGAGATAAGGGTTTTTAAAAAAAATAAAGTATTTAATTTTTTTTATTAGAGAATCAAATATTTACATTTCTTAAATCTTTTTATTAGAGAGTTAGGGTTCACATGGGATATACAATTTAGTCATACTTCTTTAAAAATTTAATAGCAAATAACTCGAATGTTTTCTTTTTTAATTAAAAATGTTGTTAAAATGTTTTTCAAAATTGATTCAAATGGATCTTAACACAATCAAATGTTTGTATACTACTGCAAATTAACAATGAATGAATATTAATAAAGAAATGAAAAGACAATGAAAGATTTAAACAATAAATGCATGAAATGGAAAGGGAATTAAATGTAAAAGAAAAGGGAAATGGGAGAGAAAAGAGAGATGAATGAGAAATGAAATGTGAGCTTATTGGTCTTTCCATTGTCGACTAATTTTCCTATATCTTCTTGTGATTTAACTCTCAAAGGGTGTTTTTGGTTAGGAGAGGAGAATGTAAAGAAGGAGTTGTGTAAGTTATACAATGGTCATAGAGACATGAGTTGCATTATAACCAGAATAATTGAGAAACCATTCGAAGTTGGCTTTCACATTTGGGTTTCTGAGTTAAAAATTTTGTGTCCACTATGTGATTGATTTTATGTGCAGTGAGAATCTGTCATAAGTGTTTACTCTGCTTCCCCTATTTATTTTTAATGGTTGTTCTGAGAGTGTTAATGGTTATTGGATGGTATTACTACCGTAGTTTCGTAGTTTTGTTAAGTGGATGGATATGACTATTGTTGCTATGTTACTCCACTCCATAATTTCATTCTCCATTAGAAATTGAAGAGAACCAAAATCTTCAAGATCTAAGGCTTCCACTAATTGACTATTGGGTAAAATAATGAATGTGGGTGTCTATTTTCATTGTTTTTTGAGAAAATAAAATATATTTTCATAAATTTTTAAACTTCCGGTAAAAAAAAATATTTTATTATTTAGAAATTCACTTTGCAATAAAAAAAAAAAATTGTCATGAATTTTGTTAGTTTTCTATTGACTAGACATTTGATATGTCAATTTAGCGATTGTTTGATAGTATGTTCCCTAAAAAATGAAGGGACTAATAATGAGTTATGTTTTTATATGTAAATGTACTCATTATTAAAAAAAAATTTATGAAAAAATAAATATGCTGCAACAATATAAATAGACTATATCAAAGCATGATTATAGTTTTGAATTTAACGGATGGATATTATAATTACTACAATTTTTTGAATTTGACCAATCTGAAAAAGTTGCAGATTTTAAACACATTTAGCGAGACTCCATATATGTGCCTTAATTTTGATTCAAAAGTAAATTCTAAAAATACCCTTTTGAAGAGGACAATGAAAGGTTCTGTAATATAAATTTTCCATAATTTTCCATTGTCCATTATTACATATATTGATTTTTCATTTTACTAAATCATTATGTCATCTAAAAATAGTATGCATATATTTTTTTATAAAATTAATTAAAATTACTAAAAAACAATTAAATTGAATACAAACTATATCAAATGAAAGTAGTTTCAACTCTAAAAATGTCGGTATTATTTCTTAAACTAGACTCATAGTATTTTAAGGAGTCTGATCCTTCCAAAGTTGGACTAAGCTAAAGAGAAGTGACAATTTTATGAAAAGTACCATAGGTGCAGGTTTTTGGTTAAACTAATAGTTCGTTCGAAAGTTAGTGTTTCTTGGTTGAAAGTTAGTTTTAAAGAAAAAACCAAGTTTTGGATGAAAACATCTCTTTTGGCCGAAAAAAAATGGAGGGACGTAAAGATTCGACGCGAAAAGATATAAATTATTTCGATCAAAATGCTTTTAACACATTTGTGCAACAAACTCACTCTGCATTTTTGCTATTTTTTCTTTTTTCGGGCAACATTTTCTATATTTTCTCTTTATTGGGGCAACATTTTCGCTGTTTTTCACTTATTGGGGAAACATTTTCTAAATTGAAGATTTTGTTGAATTTGTTTTTTGAAAGTGGAGGTTTTCATAAACAATTTCTTCCTTATTACAATTCAGTAGCTGAGTTTCTAATTCAGTTTGTTAAGACTTGTGACTTTTGAATCCTTGTAGCTATTGAATCCATGACTATATATTGCATTCACACTCCTAGAAAGGTTGCACACATGTTTGTTCGCCCCTAAGTGTCAGAATACTGAGAATGGGGGGGTGAATCAATATGAACACTTTTTACCACTTTCAATCACGATATATAATCTTCAATTTTATTAGCAGTATATCATTTATGTTTGCATTCAATATATCATGAGCATATAACCAAGCAGTACAATTCAACAATATCACATCAGATACACAGTGCACCAGAATTTATATGGAAACCCAAATGGGAGAAAACCACAAAATGTGTTCTTATATATATCAAGAATACATTCATAGGAAGCATCGACCTCCAAATTCTCCAGCACCATCCGGAAGGAGGTACCAACCCCCTGATTTATGAGCACCAACCTGAAGGAAGCTCCAACTCCATGAGTTCTTCGACACCAACTAAAAGGAGGCTACGACCCCATGATTTACAGGCACCAACCTGAAGGAAGATCCAACTCCCCAAGTTCTCCGGAACAAACTGGAAGGAGGCTACAACCCCCTGATTCACCAACCTAAAGGAAGCTCCAACTCCCTGATTTCTCCAGCACCAAACAGAAGGAGGATATGACTCATTTTCCTTGCCCCTTCCTGTCGCCCTGAAATATAAGTGTAGAATCATTGTCACTACCACTAATCAACCTGTAACTACCACTGTCACTGATACAACAACCTGTCACTATCACTTTCACTGTTACGATCATTATCATTGTCACTGATACATCACTATCACTGTCACATCAACATGTAACTGATGATCAACCGATCATCCAACCTGTAACTTTCTCTATCATTGATCAACCAACCTTAACTAGATCCACTCACATGGATACCAAAGACCATCACTAAACCATGTACATCAACCATGTACGAGAACCTGTACCATACCATGTACATCAATCATGTATCAAACCTATACCATATCATGCATCAACCATATACCATATCACTCATGATATGTCTCAATCATTCCATACACCATGTACCATTAGATATCATCAATGAAGTGCCTCAAGTGTAACTAAGATAGCCAAGATACCAATATAGCCAAGATATGCTTCTAATCAATGTACCATAACATCACCAAGGTGTACCTCAACATGTACCAACATCACCAAGACATTCCTCAAGCATGTTCCATAACATCCAATGCATGTACCTCAAACATCTGTCATAGCCTCATCAAGAAGTGCCTCAAACATGCATCAATAGCACTACGAAATTCACCTCATACATGTACCAAGAATATGCCTCACACCGTGCACCAAATATGTTCCTCAAGCATATACCAATGCCTCAATAATATACCGAAGGAATGACCATCACATCATCAACATGTAACCTATATGTACCTCAAACAATGTGCCTCAAGCATGTGCCAACATCCATAAACCATGTACCAAGAGATACCATCAAACATGTTCCATATCACTCATGGTATTCCTCAAGAATATACCATACAATAAACCACATGCCAAGTATACAAGATGTGCCTCAAGGCATACAACAGAACTCACAAAGACATGCCTCAAGCATGTGCTAAACATTCCAAGATGAAAGCCTCAAAACACATAGCATAACATACCTTTACACTTATAGCTGACCTGATACATGAGATTTCATACATGTATCTCTTCCTTGGTATCAACAACCTAGCACTGGCATCCTTCCTCAATTTTTTCTCAGCCTCATAGAACCAAGACAAGTGTCACGTGAAGCCTCGTGTGACAAACACTAAGAAACCCATGGGATGCCAATAGTATGACCCACAGGGGTCAAGAAAATTAGGGTTTCTCAGAAACCATCGCTCTCCTCAATGATCCCAAACTTTCACCTTCACACCTCCTTCACCGTCTCAGACTCACGGTAACATATTCTTCAAAAGATTACTTGCTCACATGGAATATATTAATTAAACTTGTGTGTGAATATACAAATGAGAGGCCTTTTGTTGTGTATTTATACCTTTTCTAAGTAACTTCTACCCTTAACTTTAGGACTTCTTGTTACAACCACTTTACCCTTTAGTTAATGACTTGTAACTGTTTACGCTCTTCTTAACCATTCTTCAGGGATTCCAACTTCATGACCTCATAACTCCTCAACCATGAGGAACTATGTGACGTACCACCTACCGTTGGAAACAATACAATGAGGAATATCCATCTATGAGTGTGTTACCTATACTTACACTGTCTTTCATGTCCTTATTCCTTAAACAACTTCTTGCTTCATGACCACACCTATGGGTTTCTTGTAGACTTCTTCAAAGTGTCTTCCCGTGAGGGCCATGCTTAGAGCTATGCCATAAGGGGACCACTTTGGAGACTTATCCAAATAAACCCATCACATATGTTGACATCAATGACAATAACTTATGTTGACATCAATGACAACCAACTATCCAACAACATCAATGACAACCAACTATCAAACAATGTCCCCCTTTGGCATTGATGGAAACACTCATACTCCACATGTGACCAATGATCTTCATCTATCTCTCCTCATGTTTCTATTTACATTTGACATCAATGGTAAAGGGTATCTCCCTTTGGGGTTTCTCCCCCTGTCTTCATGGTTATTATATTTCTCTTCTGATCTTTCACTTTATTCCTCTTTGACATCATAGACAAAAGGGTAACTCCCCCTATCGATATGTCTCCCCCTGTCTTCATGCTTCTATTCTAATTTCTCTCTCTGATGATATATCTCCCCTTGAATTCTATGCAAGATGTCATGTAGATAAATGTGGGGTTTTCTATATATACTTCCTTTCTCTCTTATGGTGTTTCTTGTCCATTGGTGCTTCCTTGTGTAATTCACAGACATATATAAAAAGAATTCAAAGTTATTATTCTTCACGACTTCATGGTTTGTCAACTTCATAGCTTAGATAACAATGAATATGTAATTCAACAAATTCCTTCTAACGATATAGCTTCCGTTGATGGTTTATCTTCCCATGTTCTGTTGTGCCTTTCACTTCTTTCCTTCCCGTGACTAACTAATTCCATCTATCAATGATTCCACTGATTCCAATTGTTAATATTCTTTAATCCACTGTCATATATATTCGTTGATTCATATCTTCTAGACCTTCCAAATATCTCATGAAATCCATTTATGTTCATATGTCATATGTATCTGCCAAATATCTCATGAAACCACTGCATAAAAACTTTGTACGACTCTGCTACGATGTTAACCCATCTATTTCAATTGATCACTATTTATAAATTGGGTTGGTTTTCATTGATGTTAACCCTTGAAGCAAGTCTGGTAGAAAATTTTGGTAGCTCCAACAATATGGATAAGGGACTTCAGTTTGATTGATGTATAATGGTATGAAGTTTAATGTATTTTTAGGTAAGACTATTTTAGATAAATAGTACATTTCATTCCATTTCCAATGATGTGTGGAACGCCACATAACTCCTCACGGTTAGAGTTATGATCTTGTGAAGTTGGAGAACCCTCATGAGTTATATAGAAGTCAAAGAAGTCAAAATTATTCTAGAAGATCCTAGAAGAAGTTGACTAGTCAAGTGAGTGAAACTAGGAGTAAATCATGGGTTAAGTTGTTGCAATAAGAAAATAATTAAAAATAATTTAGTTGCAACTAGAAGTGGAGAATTTACTATTTATAGCAAAGTGGGTTAGAGGTGGGCAGGTGGTTAGAACTGGGTTATCCCTAAAAGAAGGAAAGTAGGTTAAGTTTGTTAGAAGGTAACCCCTTGAGGAAGCTACATGGAAGTATAAATAAGAGAGCAAGGATCTCCTATTAGCACCTATTGAACACATTGAATATCTATTATTGTGTAAGGTTTATTGCAGGTACTCATTGATATATATGAAGTTGCACAAGTCTAAGGTAGCACGAAGGGTTGACGATGAAAGTTTTGTAATTACAGAAAATACTGAAAAAAAACCCTAGTTTTTTAGGTGTATGTGGGCTACAATGGAGCAGGGCGCATATGTACGTGGGATAGAAGTATAATAGGGCACATACATGAGGGTAAAGCCTAAAAAAAATGAGAAGATAAATATGTTGAGTCTCTAAAGTCATAAAGAAAGCTTCCAGGAAGGACTACAGTGATCAGGTACACCATATCTATCTAATGGTTCAAAAGGTATGTCTTATTTATATGAGTAGTTGGATTTTGTTGTATACTTGAGAAATGGTTATGGGAGTTTGAGGATCTTCCCTAGAGAGAGATTAGTGGCTGCATGGGACTTTATGTATAAGTCATATCTACATAAATATAGTGTTGGTATAATCATATTTATCATTAATTCATCTTGTTAGTGTTGAGGCACATTTTGTATTTCTTGGCATATGGTGAAGCGTTGTTTTTTGTGGTACATGGTTGAGAGGTTTTACTTGTGAAGTGGTTGATGTATTGAGAGGTTGTATATTAGAAAGAGTTTGATGTCTAGTTCATGTGAGGGTTGTTATACTTGTTCATGATTATACACACTTGTATGGCACATGACTAGAGAAATATAGATGCATTTGGTCAAAGTATATGTATGGGGATATATGCATTGGGAACAATTATAGTCTAGACATAGTGACAAGTTGCAGGTTGATGTGATAGAGGTTGAAGAGGGTCATAGTTTTTAGAGAGAGAAAACCCTAGTTTTCATAAGGCATACACAGGCTGCAGTATAGATAGGCCGCGTACATATGTGAGATCCAGTATAGATAGGGTGTGTACATACGTGAGCTGCAGAATAGATAAGTTGTGTATATGTTGGTTTTGATTGGTACAAGTTGAGTTCAAGTACAGGTTGATGACAAGGAAGTGGTACAAGTTTGCTACAGGTCAGTGGTACAGGTTGGTACATGTTTATAGTGCTATATCTCATAGTGAAAGCGTGACAGTGGCTTCATCATCTTACTTATATTTTAGGGTGCCAGGATGGGGAAAAGATAGGTGGTTGTAGCCACCTTCCAGTTGTAGCTGGAGAACATAGGGGGTTGTATCATCCTTCTAGTTGTAGCCAGAGAATTGGGGAGTTGTAGCTTCCCTCAGGTTGTATCTTGAAAATATAGGGGGTTGGAGCCTCCTTCCAATTGTAGATGGAGAATAAAGGAAGTTGGTGCTTCCATTGAATGTAATTCTTAAAGACATATAAGAAAAAACATTATGTGGTTTTCTCTCGCATTGGGTTTCCACGTAAAAATACTGGTGTACTATGTATGTGTATGATTTTTCATTGTTCATAGTTTATTTACTCTACACTTATTGGATGATAATGTGTTATAGAAATATTTGTCTCACCCCATGCAACTTGCTCAGAAGGCCTTTTCCATTTCCCTATGCAGACTTGAAGTCCCTTTTTGCAATTCCTGGAGCTAAATTTTTTATTTTTCCACATATACGCGCCCTAACAGCTATACAACATGCGTATATGCAGGTTGCACCATTATATCCCACGCACATCAGGTTTTGTGCCAAAAATTAAAAAATGGTGTCGGGTTTCCATGTCACGTCACAAGATCCATGACCCTTGACCTTCCATATACTGGAAATGTTCTGACTCGTCTCTTCAGTTCCATTTGAATGCTATAAATGGGCCATATCCAAGCTATGGATAAAGGGAGAAGAATTCAACTTTTGAGAGCAAAGTTACTCTGGAGAAATTATTCACTTCATATTGAGTCTGCATCCCTTTGTCCTTTTAAGTTTGAACACATTGTTCAACCCCCAACCTCTTCCCTATTTGATAGAGAACCTCATTGTCTCTCATATATGATCTTTCCTTTGGTGGAGGATTGAAGTGGTGGAGACCCAACTAGAACAGATTTAGTTTCTCGGTTTCAAGACGTGCCAACACAAAAGTTTTTCATGCATACACTTTTGCTAATCATATTTTAATAGAAATACTATTTTCTCGTCCAATTAATGTCTTGAAAATATTTTAATTATTATTCCATGGGCATATTTGTTATGAATATTGATGTATTATGCTATTATATGTGCTAACTATATATATTATCACCATATTATTGTGTATCTTGGTTGTTGAAGACAAGTTACAGGTGTATTGCTTTGAGTCGAGTGCTCAACGATGGTCTTCTTCGAACATCCGAACGAGGTAGGTTCTTTATCTTGTCTTGTTAGCACTTTTGTTTATATAACATACTTGATATTAGAGTTGATTTATGAAGTCATTTTCATCTATTGTGGTTTACCCCATGCCATAGAGTGATTTTCCTCATAACAGAATTGGCGACAAAAAAAGACGGGCGGGAAAAGAATAGTATCTCATGTTGGCAGTAATGTCTGTTTTGAATAGAGCACAAACTTTTGTGTCCACTTGTCATCCAAAGTTTGGGTTTAGCATAACCTTAGGAAGTTGAGCTTGTTACTTAGAGTCTACTCCTCTGACTGGTTACTCTTCCAATCCTTATGGAGAGTTTGATTGGTGCCTCCTGCATCACAAATTTTCATCTTTGAGTTTATGTTGTCAAAGTCCTCCATATGGCTCATGCTCTTGTTCAAAGGATGTCTTTCATCATGTGTTGGCCATTTCTCAAAACTCTTAACTTTGAATGTTGGCCATACCTTCAGTGTGTCTCAGAGTTACATGAATTTGTAGTCCTACCGTGCACCCTGGTCCTACTTTCATTATAGGTAGGTAACCTTGAACCCAATAGTCGACATCTCCTCATTGGTCATTGACTGGGGGGTTCCCTTTATGTTCGACGAAAATAAATCTATTCACACATTGGGATTAGTGCACTGTATTGGATTTCATTATCCTTATTGGTGGTTTCCTTGCCTTTGTCGACATTTTTCATTATTGGATGCTATTCAGAGGGTCTTTTTCATGCTTTACTGGAATTTGGTGCATGCGAACGATGCATAGGGTCGTTGGTTCATGAAAATTTTCTTCTTCTAAGTTCCTCCAAATCATCAAGCTACTGCTTTGTACCTCATGCTGATTGATGAGAGATGCCTTAATTCTCTCCTTTTAGCGGGTCTCCTTCCATCGACTTCAGCCCATATATTCTGGAAACGAGGCCTAGAGTCCTATGACTACCTAGAGGCTTGCAGTCATCAGTGGTAGGTTCTCTCACAATCAATAGTTGGGAATGCATCAATGTCTCTTGATCAATGGATTCTTCGAGTGTTTGACCTCAACTCCTTTATTCACACTTGTAAGAATGTACTTGGTTCCTTGATACCTACTTTCATTATCAGTAGGATGTCTCGCGTTTGTTAACGATATACCTTAATGATCGGTAATCAAATGAAGTCTCAATTTGTTCGACCTCAACTCCTTTCTTCACATGATGTATAATTGCACCTTTGGAGGATCATCTAGAAGACTTGAAGACATCATCTCATAGTCACAACTTTCCTAAGCGGTTGCTATCATTCATTGGACCGGTACCTTTATGACTTCAGTGATCATGGGAGATCATATTGTACTCCATTGTATACAGATATCTTCAGATTTATTTTGAGACTGGTTTTCACTGGGCCTTGTTCGTGACTATGACAACCTATGGAATGTATCTACCTTTGTATTTCCTATTCATGGCTATGAAAAATTGTTTGGTATTTTCCACATGGATCTGTAGTGTAATTCAAATTGGCAGCCATGTGTACAAAGTCATTATGAATTGTAATATTCTTATGAGCAACTAGTTCATCCAGTTGGGTATCCATTACTCCACTTCTAAGAATTATAATGTATTTTGGCCATCGCAGATATTCCTCTGACCTCACACATTAAGTGGCATTTGTTATAGAAATATTTTCCTCACCCCATGCAACTTTCTCAACAGGCCTTTTCCATTTCCCTATGCAGACTTGAAGTCCTTTTTTGCAATTCCCATAACTAAAAATTGTATTTTTCCACATATATGTGACCTAACAACTATACATCATGCATATACGTAGGTTGCACCATTACAACCCACGTACATCGGGTTTTGTGCCAAAAATTAAAAAATGGTGTCGGGTTTCCATGTCACGTCACGGGATCCATGATCCTTGACCTTCCATATATTGGAAACGTTCTGACTTGGCCCTTCAGTTCCATTTGAAGGCTGTAAATGGGCCATATCCAAGATGTCGAGAAAGGGAGAAGAATTCAACTTTGAGAGAAAATTTACTCTAGAGAAATCATTCACTTCATACTGAGTCTACATCCATTTTTCCTTTTAAGTCTGAACACATTGTTCAGCCCCCAAGCTCTTCCCTCTTTGATAGAGAACCTCATTGTTTCTCTTATATGAGCTTGCCTTTGGTGGAGGATTGAAGTGGTGGAGACCCAGTTGGAAGGGACTTAGTTTCTTGATTTCGATATGTGTCGACACGGAAGTTTGTCATTCATAAACTTATGTTGATCACATTTTAATAGAAATACTCTTTTCTTGTCCAATTAATGTCTTGCAAATATTTGAATTGTTATTCCATGGGAATATTTGTTATGAATATTGATGGATTATGCTATTATATGTTATAACTCTATATATTATCACCATATGCTTGTGTATCTTGGTTGTTGAGGACAATTTGAAGGTGTATTGCTTTGAGTTGAGTGCTCAACAATGGTCTTCTTCGAACATCCGGATGAGGTAGGTTCTTTATCTTGTCTTCTTAGCACTTTTGTTTATATATCATACTTGATGTTAGAGTTGATTTTTGCAGTCATTTCCATTTGTTTTGGTTTACCCCATGCCATAGAGTAATTTTCCTCGTAACATAATGCTTTATTGAACTTAAATATAAATAACACTTGCATATTGTGGTTAAAAAGGACTAAAAAACTCTATTACTAATTCACCCCTCCTCTTATTAATCTAGTAATTGGTATTAGAGCAGGTTCCTTCAGAAATCAGTTTAACCACTGAAAGGTAGATCATGGAGAGTAATAGTATGTATAAAAATGGAATACCTCACTTTGATGGACAAAACTATGCTTTCTAGAGTAGAAGGATGAAAACATATGTACATGCATAGGGATTTGAGGTTTGGAAATCAATTGTAGATGGATACAAAGAACCAACAGTTCTGCCAACAAATGAAAGTGGAAGGAAACTCAGTCTAAATAATTCAAAAGCCACAAATTCACTTCTAAATGGTCTTTGGGATTCAATATATTCCAAAATTATGGCTGGTATAGGGTCATAGAACAACACAAGCATTGCCAGGTTTGTTTGCAGTGTATATTATCTCAGTGGGTCATTTTCCCTGTTTTACGAGAGCCCTGATTTCATCTTAATAAAAGTATCTTAGGATTGGTTTTTCCTCCAAGGATTTTCCAGGGGTTTATACCTGAAAATATTGGTGTCTTGTGCATGAGATTTTGGTTTCCTTGTTTATTCTTCCGTTGCATGTTTAGTTGATTACTCGGATGTGATTTAACTCAATAAGTGATTTATTCAGAATTAATTTTCAAGTGTTGGGTTGTGAGGGTAAAATCAACATGGTATCAGAGCATACCAAGAGTTGTTAGAGAAAATCAATAGCATGAACTAAAATAATTCCACTCTAAAACTATTTTTCTCATAAAACTCTTACTCAAATTAAATTCAATACAAGTTAAAAAGTTATTTTAAACCTAAACAATAGTAAAGAAATTCTTTTGTTTCGAAGTTAAAAAATATTTGATCTTTACCTTAAATATTTATATTTTAATCTATTAAAAAATCATACAAAAAAAGTAAAAGAAGCCTACCTTCTAGCTCTAGGCCACTTTAAACTACCCTGATCATAGTTATGGGTGAATATATGGAAATGAAACCTCTGGCCTAAAGTGTCTTTCTTTCTCTCTCTTTTATTCCAACACAAAATCCTCACTTGGGACAAGATTGTTCGAAAAGGATTTCACGCCTTGGGTTATGTCTTCTTTGTCAACAAGTTGAGGAATTTACAGAACATCTTTTGAATCAATGCACTTACACTTCAATCCTATGGGATATGGGCACCTCTTCTTTTAGTCAAACCGATTGAGACAATCATAGAATTATAGACACCATTCTTCATTGGAGAAAATAGGATTTTGGCAACCCCATCATCAATCAAATATGGAGGCTCTTCCCATAATTTATTCTCTGCGAAACCTCGAAAGAGAGAAATCTATGCATATTCAAGGATGATTCCAAAGATAATCGCCACATATAGAACAAGATCAAACAAAATGTAAAGGATTATTTTCTAATCTCTCCATAGTCATATCAATATTGTCCCAACCAACAATCATACAAATCTATCCTTCAATCTTTTGACATAAACATGGCTCCTAAACAAGTCTTTGTTGCTAGAAGATTGGTTCCCTTCATCTCAGATAAACGGTCACCTCCTTCGACTAGCTTCACTAAGCTCAACTTTGACAGTGCATCAAAAGGAAATCCAAGTCTGGCCGGTTTTGGTGATGTCTTCAGAAATGACAGAGGTGAAATTCTTAGACTCTTCATAGGATACAATATGGGCACATAGACAAATAAATTTGTAGAACTAACAACACTAGTTTTCAGTATTCGTGTTGTCATTCGTGAGGGTTATTCCATGTTAGTATTAGAGGGAGACTCTCAAGTCATTATTCAAATGCTTCAGTGTCTTCAACTGTAATGATCCCAAGCCATTATGCAAGGATCATCACAGTTTTGGTGTCTTTTTAAAACTTTTTCTGGTTGTGGTATTTCGTCAAACAATTTGTTGATCTATTGGTTTACTTGTGTTTATTTGTTGAATGGCCTCTTGATTTCGGCCTTAGGGTTTACTGATGTGTTTATATCTATGTATGCAACAAATAACAATAAGAGACAACCATGGAACATACCTCAACCATATGCAATATGATAGACAAGCCAAAACATCTCAAATTGCTTTATTCATAAAATAGAGAAACCTGCTACAATGAAGATGTCGATCTTGAATGCTCAACAGATGGCCAAGAAGATAGACAATAGAGCTGCTACAAAATGCTCCCGAAAATAAAAAATAAGCCTCCAAAGGCTGGATAAGAGATGAAGACCAATGCCAAGTGCCAAACCCCTCAAGCTGGAAGATGCCATGCCCTGCTGCAGTGCTGAAGCTCCTCAATATTTCGGCCCTGCTGTCAAAGGTGTCCAATCACCCGAAGAAATATGCCAACTGATAGATCGGGCAACTGTAAGGACAACCCAGGTGTACAAATCTCCAAATCCACTCTCAAACCCTATAGATATGAAATCCTCCACTGAATGGTGCGCCCCACTGGATGACTGAAGCCCTAGATAATTCGGCCCTGCTGACGGAGGCCTCCAAATGCTCTAAAACTCTCTAGAAATATAGATCGAGACACTGCAAGTCACTAGGTGAAGTCTCAGGGTTAGATCTGAAGTGTAACTCCTCCAAACTGACTAGATCTGAATCTTAGAAACGCCCTCCTTCTCTTCAATTCGTCCCACTGCTCTAAGAAATAATCTGAATCATGAAACTCTCTCAGAAAGCACTAGGAATGATGGTGAAGACCTTGCAAGAAGAACCCAATTGATAGAATCTCCAAAAATCCTGCCAATCTCCCACAACGAATCTCTCTCCAAGGATAGTGCACCCCTCTTGCTGGAAACCCTCAACTGGTGCGCCCTCTCTCTATCTGCACATGAAACTGATGTGGAATCCTCCTACAACTGAGTAGATATGATGACACACAAAACCCTCCTCAACCCATAGGTCGAAAGGTCCACGTCAACAGGATCTTTTCCCTTACACTGGCTCGAAGAGCTTTTGGAAATGGCTCCTCTATTTCCCTTTCGAGAAATCTGCACCCACAGTCAACTTCAAGAAATCCCCCTTGTATTCAGGAGATTGGACTTCACACTTCCGCGAATCTGGTGGTCAAGCGCCTTGTCTCTCAATCTCCAAAAACCCGAAGTAGTCAACGTTTGACCTTTCCTCTTTCTCTTTTGGATTTCTCCTTATCGCGATTTTGGCGGTCACGATGTCAAACAACTTGTTCCCACGATTCTCGAAACCCGATTTACCGAAATTCTGATACGATTGCAAGGTTGAATTTTCAACGGCCTTTCACTACATCGGGACTTCAGACTTCACGATATCGCGAATCCTAATGTGAGGAATTCGGGACTTCACCCCACGAAAACCCGAAATGGTCAACAAAATTCGACTTCTGTGTCGATAAGCACCACCTGTCCACCTTGCTGATTCATGTGGCCCACACGATCCTTTTGTCCCCTATGGACTTCTCTTTTCGTGATTTTGCGAGTCCTGTTGCAAAGATTTCGGGACTTCAACCCATGAAACCCCGAAACTAGAAATCCACGTGTAAATCCAATGGCTCCTGTGGCTTGGATCTACGGTTCTACTCCTCTTGAGCTTAGAACGTTTAGGAATACTCGTGGTAACTCCCCTACTCCTCCATGAGATCTAACGGCTCACGGGACTTCGCGAATTCTCTACAGAGAATTTTGACCGTCCGTTCTTTCCTCTCTCAAGGACTTTTGCAACTTCTAAACAAAGTCTTCCTATGCACGGAATTCGTCTCCTTGCAACACGACGTCGTTGCACCTTCTTTTGATTCTTCAAGACACTTGGCCTCTTGCCTTCCTTCGACCCCTTCGAAGGTTCAAATCCTTCTGAGCTTTCCCACGACTTCGAGTCTTTCAGAAAAACTCTCGCGCACACTCCTTGCAACAGACCTTCAAACACTTTCAAGTGCTGAACTCCTTCGACTCTGCACACACCCTGCAACAACAGTCTTTCAATACTTTTCTCAGGTTCGCAACTCTGAGACTTTACTCGGCTTGCGCACTCCTTGCACGGCTCCCGTGCCTAGCTATACTTCTGAGTGAATGAGAACAAAAGCTACCCTATCTGAGCTTTCAGAGACAAACCTCTGAACCCTTTGTCAATGCTCTCCTTGCGGACAATTCGACTGCACTCCTTGTAGGAACTCTTGCTCAAATAGAGAAACAATTGAAACTCATTTCCCTTACTCTCTCTCTCTCTCTCTCATATTTCAGACATTCAACAAGAAATCATTCATACATAGCATAAAAGCAATAGCATGACAGAAAGAGTAAAACATTCATGAGCATAACATTCAAAGATGCATACAAAGAGAATAATTGAACACCATGAGTCTGAATCAAAGCCTTCTTTGTATTAATCCAGGACTTTTGTACATGGAATTATCACTACATCTCTTTGCTTCTCTTCTATGCTCTCTTCTATTATTTTCTTTTGTTCTCTTCTCTCTTATTTTTCTATGTTACAATACACAATGAGGGTGTCTATATCCCATTTCCCTCTCTCATTCTAAACTGTCTAATCTAGAATTAAATTCTATCTACTTGCATTAACTACCATAAATGCCTTCTACCTACTAAGGATGAGAGCAGATCGCTCAAGGTCCAGTTACATTTTACAAGTGTGCCTCCACTTGATGACTTCATTAATGATTCAAGATATTTCAAAATTTTCACTGGGCGCTTTTCTAGCTGTCCTTTGTCCCTGCACTGGCTAGCTTGAGATGCTCCTGCATCATACTCCTTGGCTTGAAAATTTTCCATGGGCTCCTATCCATGAGCTCGTGTATGGTGTTTCCATGCCTCTGGACATCCGCTTCATTCTCCCAGCTTGCATCTTCAACTGGGTGGTCCTTCCATTTGACCAGATACTCAAAGTATTTCTTTCGTCTGGTCTTTTTGCTGACCCTTTTGTCCAGTATGCGCTCCATCTGTGGCTTTTCTGCAACTGGCATCTGTTTTTTCCACTGGACTTCTGGTTGTTCATTTCCTATCCTTGCTTCCTCATCTTTATATGGGTACAAATTTGAGATATTGAATATCGGAGAAATTTCGATCCCATCGGGTAATTCAATCTCGTAAGCATTCGCCCCAAATTTTTTTAAGACCTTACATGGTCCAATTTTCTTCATCTTCAGTTTATTATATGTTCCTCTTGGGAACCTTTCCTTTCTCAAATGTGCCAGAACCAAATCACCAACCTCAAATTGAAGTTGTCTCTTGTGCTGATCTGTTCTGTGCTTATATTCTTGGCTCGAATTGTGTAAACGCTCCTTCACCTGGCTGTGAAGTTCCTTCATCGCCTCTGCTAAATCTTCTGCACTAGCGCTCCTAATCACAGTTTGTTCTGAATCCCTCAACTCAGAAATTACTCTCGGCTACATGCCATAGACAACCTGAAATGGACTTTGCCCCGTGCTTCTGTTAATTGAGTTGTTATAAGAAAACTCTGTCTGTGGTAATATGTTGTCCCACTGGCTGTGGTGTTCTATCACCAGGCTTCTCAGCAATTCTCCCAAACTTCTGTTCACCACTTCTGTCTGTCCATGCGTCTGAGGATGATAAGTCGAACTAAATGACAAGTTAGTTCCCAGCTTCTTCCATAAGGTCCTCCAGAAGTGTCATATGAACTTTTTGTCTCGATCCAAAACTATGCTCCTTGGTAAGCCGTGAAGTCGAATGACTTCTTTGAAAAACAGATTCACAATGTGGGTTGCGTCACTGGTCTTCTGACATGGAATGAAGTGTGCCATCTTGGAAAATCTATCCACCACCACAAAGATTGAGTCAAAACCTCTTTGTGTTCTTAGCAACCCCAATATGAAATCCATGCTGATTGCATCCCACGACCTCTCAGGTATGGGGAATGGTTGATAAAACCCTACATTCTGTTTCTTTCCCTTCGAATGCTGGCAAATTCTGCATTTGTCCATGAATCTCTTGACGTCTTCTCGCATTCCTGGCCAAAAATATGACTCATTCAACTTTGTGAATGTCTTGTTGTGACCAAAGTGTCCTGCTAATCCTCCACTGTGTTTCTCCTTCAACAAATTCTCCCTCATGGAGCATTTTGGAATACAAAGCTGATTACCTTTAAACAGTAATCCTTCCTGGATCATGTATTCTGTCCATTGGCTTCTATCTCTGAGAATTGGATTCTCGGCTGCTTCTTACGCCTCCTTAAAATCTGGATCATCCTTGTACATGTCCTTGAGGTCATCAAAACCCAATGTTTTGACTTTGAACTCTTGCAATAGCAAACATTTCTTGCTCAAAGCATCATCAACTTTGTTAGCAGTACCAGAAATATGTTTAATCACAAAAGTGAAATTTTGCATATATTCAACCCATTTAATATGTCTTTGATTCACCTTTTCCTGTTGAGTCACAAACTGCAGTACATGATTGTCGCTATACAAGACAAACTCTTTGGGAATCAAGTAATGCCTCCATTTCTTCAATGCTTGGATGATAGCATAGAACTCCTTATCATAAGTGGAGTATTTGACTTTTGCTTCATTCAGCTTCTCACTGAAGTATGCTATCGGCCTGTCCTCTTGACTCAAGACTGCCCCTATTGCGAATCCACTTGCATTGCATTTCACTTGAAATGTCTTTTAGAAATCTGGCAACACCAAAATTGGTTGTTCCGTAATCTTCCTCTTCAACAAGTTAAAACTCTTCTCAGCCTCTTCTGTCTAGTGAAAATACTTGTGTCTTTTCTTCACTGTATCCATCATCGGTGCACTAATCCCACTGAAATTCCTAATGAATTTTCGATAGAAACTAGCCAATCCGTGAAAAATTCTCACCTCAAAGATATTCTTCGGTGATGGCCAATTTTTTATTACCTCCACCTTATCTAGATCCATCCTCAACTCATCTGCAGAAATAACAAATCCCAAGTAAATGAGCTCTGTATTCATGAATGAGGATTTCTTCATGTTTATCAACAGCTTATCCTGCTGTAACCTCTTCATCACTGTAGCCAAATGTTTCAGATGCTCTGCCACTGTTTTACTGAAAACCAGTATGTCATCCAGATATACGATAACAAATTTTCCGATGAACTCCCTTAGGACTTCGTTCATCAACCTCATTAAGGTAATCGGTGCATTTGTTAAGCCAAACGGCATAACAATCCATTCATACAACCCTTCATTGGTTTTGAATGTTGTCTTCCATTCGTCACCTTCTCTCATGCGGATTTGATGATAACTGCTTTTCAAATCAATATTTGAAAAGAATTTTGCCCCACTCAAGCAATCCATCAGATCATCCATCCTTGGCAATGGGAATTTGTACCTGATGGTTATCTTGTTAATCGCCCTCAAGTCAGTACACATCCTCCAGCCTCCGTCTTTCTTCGGATTGAGTACTGTTGGAGCAACACACAGACTCAAGCTTTCCCTAACCAATCCCTTGTCCAACAACTCCCGGACTTGTCTTTTGACTTCTTCATTCTCTTGTGGCGTCAATCTATACACGGCTTTGTTTGGAAAACTAGCTCCTGGTATGAGATCAATATGATGACTCACACTTCTAATCGGTGGCAACGAACGAGGTAGTTCGTCCACTACTATGTCAGCGAACTCTTCCAATAGTTCCTGAACCTCTTCTAGTAAATCATCCACTCTTATGTTGGTGAAAACAATTCTAGGCTTCCTGACCAAAATGAACTGTGGATCCTCCTTCTTTTTGACCTATGTAAGAAGTTCCTTCCCACTCATGAGAAGTATAGTGTTACTTACTTCCAGTTTCACCTCGTTATCCTTGATTGGAAGCAACATGTGAGTTCTCCCATTCTTCTCTAGGGTGTATGTGTTCATTCTCCCATCATGAATCATATTCCTGTCATATTGCCATGGTCTACCCAACAATAGATGACAAACATCCATGGGAATAACATCACAGAGTATCTTATCATTATATCCTCCTATCTTAAATTCAACTAAACATTGTTTAGTGACAGTTACCTGATGTCCTTTTTGTAGCCACGAAACTCTGTATGGGCTTGGATGATCAATCGTCTCCAGCTCCAGCTTTTCTACCATCTCTATAGAAATGAGATTATTTGTGCTACCAATGTCCACAATGACCTTGCATACCCTGTCCTTGGTCTTGCAAGCAGTCCAGAAAAGTCTGGTTCTTTGGACTTAACTCTCCACCTCCTTCTCTGGTGTCAAAAGAACTTTTCGCATCATCAGTGATCTTCCGCCTTCAACATCTTCTGCCTCCACATCTCACCTCTATGCTTCAGCGATGTGAGTTTCTCCTCCTTCTTTATTTTTATCTGGACACTCGTAAGACTTGTGCCCATTCTTTCCACATGTGAAGCATGTTATTACTCCACCTCTTCCTCTTCCTCTACCTCTGGTACGAGAAAAAATATTATTATCAGCATAATCTCCTCTCTGCTCAGTATGCTGCCCTCTCTATGAGCTTCCACCTCTCTCAGTTTGAGTCTGAGGTTTCTTCCAGTCCTCCTTGGGTTTCTGGTATTTATCTTGGGCAACTGATTTGCCTTTGGGATGACTTCTACCTCGGCCCCTTTGACCCTGATTTTGGCTCAACTTCTCTTCCACTTTTAGAGCCATTTGATAAGCATCTTCTACCGTTCGGATGGTTACCATGCTCATCTCATCTTGAATGTCGTTTCTCAGGCCATTCATGTATCTGGCAACTTTTTCATCATCGCTTTTCCGATGACCTACCTTGATGTTCAGCTTGTAGAATTCTTCAGTGTATTCTTTCACTGTCATCATCTTCTGTCTCAGGTTCTGCATTCTCCTGAACATAGTGATTTGATAATCTCTAGGGATGAATTTTTCCTTCATCTTTGCAATCATTCTGTCCCATATTTTGATCTTCTGCTTGCCTTTGCAACGTCTATCAGCTTGTAGCTCATCCCACCACAATGCTGCATGTCCCTTTAATCTAGTGACAACATGTTTGACTTTCTTGTCCTCTTCGACATCTTCATAGTCAAAGTATGTGTCTAGAGCTCCAATCCAGTCTAGAAGCTCCTCTGCATCCAGATTTCCCTCATAAATTGGAATGTCCATCTTTGCTCTTGCACCCATTCTTGCAATAGCCCGAATCAAACGTTCATTTGCTACATCTTCGGCTGCAACTTCTTCTTCTTCATGTTCAACCTCAATTTCACTTTCGGAATCACTAAGATCTCCTGCACCGACTGTGCGTCTCTGTGTTGTCTCCATATCTTCAAGTCTGGTGCGTAAATCATGCATTTCTTTTTCCATGGCTGGATCAGTCATCTGCCTACCTCTTCTTCTCGGCATTTCCCTCTCCTTTGGCAGATCGGGTGTTTGCCTGTCCCTTCTTCTCGGCGGCATGGTGAATTTTCTTTTTCCTTGCTACAGAAAGCAAAGAACCTTTCTGAGCTCTGATACCAAAATTGATGACGCACGAAACCCTCCTCCACCCGCAGGTCGGAAGGTCCATGTCAACAGGATCTTTTCCCTTACACTGGCCCGAAGAGCTTTCAGAAATGGCTCCTCTATTTCCCTTTTGAAAAATCTGCACCCACAGTCAACTTCAAGAAATCCCCCTTGTATTCGGGAGATCGGACTTCACACTTTCGCGAATCCGGTGGTCAAGTGCCTTGTCTCTCAATCTCTGAAAACCCAAAGCAGTCAATGCTTGACCTTTCCTCTTTCTCTTTCGGATTTCTCCTTATCGCGATTTTGGCGGTCGCGATGTCAAACAACTTGTTCCCGTGATTCTCGAAACCCGATTTACCGAAATTCCTATATGCTCGCAAGGTTGACTTTTCATCGGCCTTTCACTCCGTTGGGACTTCGGACTTCACGATATCAGGAATCCTAATGCAAGGAATTCAGGACTTCACCCCACGAAAACCCGAAATGGTCAACGGAATTTGACTTCCGTGTCGATAGGCACCACCTGTCCACCCTGTCGATTCCTGTGGCCCACATGATCCTTTTGTCCCCTCGAGACTTCGCGTTTCGTGATTTCGTGAGTCCCGTTGCAAAGATTTTGGGACTTCAACCCACGAAACCCCGAAACTAGAAATCCACGTGTAAATCCAATGGCTCCTGTGGCTTGGATCTACAGTTCTACTCCTCCTGAGCTTAGAACCTTTAGGAATACTCGCGGTAACTCCCCTTCTCCTCCGTGAGATTTGATGGCTCACAGGACTTCGCGAATTCTCTACAGAGAATTCCGACCATCTGTTCTTTCCTCTCTCAAGGACTTCTGCAACTTCTGAACAAAGTCTTCCTATGCGCGGAATTCGTCTCCTTGCAACATGACGTCGCTGCACCTTCTTTTGATTCTTCAAGACACTTGGCCTCTTTCCTTCCTTCGACCCCTTCGAAGGTTCAAATCCTCCTGAGCTTTCCCACGACTTCGAGTCTTTCAGAAAAACTCTCGCGCGCACTCCTGCAACAAACCTTCAAACACTTTCAAGTGCTGAACTCCTTCGACTCTGCACACACCTTGCAACAACAGTCTTTCAATACTTTGCTCAAGTTAGCAACTCTGAGACTTTACTCGGCATGCGCACTCCTTGCACGGCTCCTGTGCCTAGCTATACTTCTAAGTGAATGAGAACAAAAGCTACCCTATCTGAGCGTTCAGAGACAAACCTCTGAACCCTTTGTCAACACACTCCTTACAGACAATTCGACTGCACTCCTTGCAGGAACTCTTGCTCAGATAGAGAAACAATTGAAACTCATTTCCCTTACTCTCTCTCTCTCTCAGATTTCAGACATTAAACAAGAAATCATTCATACATAGCATAAAATCAATTGCATGACAGAAAGAGTAAAACATTCATGAGCATAACATTCAAAGATGCATACATAGAGAATAATTGAACACCATGAGTTTGAATCAAAGCCTTCTTTGTATTAATCCAGGACTTCTATACATGGAATTCTCACTACAGCTCTCTTCTTCTCTTCTATGCTCTCTTCTATTCTTTTCTTTTGTTCTCTTCTCTCTTATTTTTCTATGTTACAATACACAATGAGGGTGTCTATATCCCGTTTCTCTCTCTCATTCTAAACTGTCTAATCTAGAATTAAATTCTATCTACTTGCATTAACTACCATAAATGCCTTCTACCTACTAAGGACAAGAGCGGATCACTCAAGGTCCAGTTACATTTTACAAGTGTGCCTCCACTTGATGACTTCATTAATGATTCAAGATATTTCAAAATTTGCATTGGGCGCTTTTCTAGCCGTCCTTTGTCCCCGCGCTGGCTCACTTGAGATGCTCCTGCATCAAGATCTATAACTAGAATGGTGTGGGAGCGTATTGCAACTCCAAGACCAAGATTGGGACAAGCTAGGTGGGATCTTTCACCACCAAATCGTCCTCTAGGGTTTGTTAAGTCAAAACCCTCAAAACCCCCAATGTTGGGCTCACTAGCTAGAAGCCAGATATCAAAAGATAAACATACATGAATGCAGGAGAAGAGGCCCTTGCCTTTCCTTTATACTTTTGGCTCACCTTGTCCCTCCAAAGTTACTTTCATTTTATTAATATTTAATTAATTAATTAAATCACTTTAATTAATTAATTAACCTTTTTACCTCTAAACAGCTCCTTATCTCTCCTTGTGGCTTCCCTAGCCATTGAAAGTCACTTCTAGCCATCCCATCCTGTAGTGTTGCTTCTCCTGATTCCAATGAGCTATATACATTGAGAGGTTCCTCCAAGCAATGTGCCCAAAATGACCTCTTCAGTGAATTTCATTGACTTATAGCTCAAAATAGTCAAAATCATGGAAATCGTCAGAATGCAATAGAACCAAAGCCAACCTATGCGGAATGGTTCATAATGATGGAATATGACGAGAAATGCAAGCTGGACCCCACAATGCCTCTCAATAACCGATGTACTCGCTATAACCTCCATCTGGCTACTCTGGTCATCATAACCCCCTGCACTGTGTTGATGTCCCAAAGTGGGGACATTACATCAACATGGATCAACAATCAACAAAATCTCTCATAGCTGGAGACTTGAAAGAAACCTTAAAAATCCAATATTTACTCCCTAACATTCAAGATCTTATCCCCCTCATGTTAAATTCTCAACCAACAAACTCGTTGATAAGATAGCCAATGAAGGCCTCCTCCACAAACAAGCTCCACTGGAAGAGAAGTGGAATCCAGAAGGGGACAACCACCTGACAAAACACTACCAGAAGCTCACCCAAAAGGATGTAACTACTCCTCTAGCTTAGGTTACATCATGTTTAGTTTCCTCTACTATTTTTCTAGGCTTCTTCTCCTACAAAGCTCTAATTTCCCCACTGATAGGAACATGCATCTAGGATTTTCAGTTTCTAGTGATAAATTATCTAGTTTTACTCTCCTCTGCAAAAAAAAATGGACTAACAATGTCACTCGAATATCAAGGATGAAATCACTTTTTTGTTTTATTGTTGTTGGTCTGGTTTCAAGTCTGACAAACCAACAACCATGTTTATGTACTCTTAGCTTTTCTCCGATCATATAAAAATTCTTTCTATCTTAAAAAAAAGTTATATTAATTATTAATATATACTTAATATTAATATCTATATATTATAGATAATATATTATATTTCTATATATTAATATAGAATTATTAATAATTAATTTTTTCAATATTTTCACTATTTTATAGAAACTCTTGCTAACTTGAAAAAAGTTGTATTAATTATTAATATATACTTAATATTAATATCTCTATATATTTTAGATAACATATTATATTTCTATATATTATTAATAATTATTTCCTTCAATATTATCACTATTTTATTTTTTAAATGTAAAACATTAATGAGTGAAGATCAATGATTTCATAATTAACCTTGGTATCAATATGTTGAAAATAATATAATTTTTTTCTTTAATAATTGGGTATTTAAAAGTTTTAGGTAGATATAGTTACTTAATTATTAATTATTTAATAATCATGTTTTTATAGTCAAAATCTCTATATTGTGAAAGAATTTGTGTTCATATGAACAAATTTAACATTGTGTGTGTGGAGACGTGATTTGACATTTAACATAATCAATTTTATAAAAAAATTATTAATAATAATACACATATAAGGAGTTCGTGTTCATCATTTTTTCCTCTCTTCAAGAGCATATCTATATTTATTACGTCGATAGGCATACACCTACTGGAAATGGGTAGATTTAATGAGATTTTAATTATAGATCATCATTTAATGGACACGATTTAACATCATTCAAATATTCTTAGTCGTCACACAAAATCAAAGGCTCTGATTTAAGAATTAACTTCCTCGCATGAAAAAAGATGTTTGTTCTTCATTAAAAGGGATGATTAACGTGATTAGAAAAATAATAATCTATTACTTTAAGTTTAGGTTTTTTTTATCGCCTTTAAATTTCTTACTAATATACATGGAACTTTGTGAATCAGTGGAGTGATTCACCTTATTTACCACCTATAATCTTGGTGGCACGTTATTTACCACCTGTAATCTTGGTGGGACATGTGGATCTAAACGCTCATAAACCAACTTTTAGTGGTGCACTTCACTTTAAAATCTCTTAAGCTAGCATTTACTGAGTGCATGTGTGGAGTTCATGCGTGGAGTGCCTATTTACCATCTATTCCAAACTCTTGATGCCTCCGACCCCTTGATGCCCTTCAGCGGTTTATTTCTTGTCTTAAGGGCACACTTAACCTTAAGCGCTCTTAAGACAACATTTACTGGGTGCGTGAAGTGCCTCCTTACCATCTATTCTTACCTCTTGATACCTCATACATGTTGATGCCCTTCGATGGTTTCTTTCCTGGATTACGATGCTTTCTATCAATTCCATATGTGCTATCAGTGCCATATAACAACCAATAAATACAATAAAAATATGTTTGTGTTTTCATCCATGTGTTTCGTTGATGGCCTTCGATGGTTTTTTTGTTCTAGCATGCTATGCGTGACATTTTCTCCATGTATTCAATATTATTACCACTTCCAAGCCATCTCCTTTTCAATTCGTGGGAGGTGTAGGAGTTTAATCCATGTCTGAAACCTCGGGTTTATGTAAATAAGAAAACATTCACCATTTTTTTAGTTACAGATCCAGATTGTAGTTCGAGCAAGGTAGTATAGAGGAGAATATTGAAGCAGGAGCATAGAGGAGAAGAGGAAACAATCTTAAATGCATAACATCAGAATAAACATCAACATCAACAAAGAGGTTAGCAACAATTTTTTTTTCTCTACATTTTCTTTGGTTTTCTGGTTACGCTTTTATATTCCTCTGTCAATTAAATAGATGGATTTTAAATTGCATGTTCTCCCCTGTCTGTGTTCATGTTGAATTGTGCCCTTGTCTATTTGATGATTTAAATTGCATGTGTGCCATTTATAGTTAAATTCATATCATACTATACCTCGAGGTTTTAAAATGAATTTCTCCTTGACTTTCTCTTCCTTAAAATGAATTTTGCCTCTACAGAATCGTGCATGAACATTTGTTCTTATTTTTAGCATTATCCATTTGTTTATACAAAAAAAATTTTGTCTGGTGAAGGAGGGAGCACAACAACATTCATTGTAATAACCTCGTCAGGAAGCTCACCAACATGAACTCTATACTCTGCAAGTGTCTTTAAAAAATCTTCCCCACATTGATAAGTTTCAAATCATTGACAATTTTTGGAGCATTATCCTTGTCTTGAGGACAATGAGCGAGTATAATTTCCTTGAGAGAGCCAATGGTAGTAGCAGGGGCATATTTCAGTTCAACAACAAAGGAGGGAATGACACTTTTAAACATTTTTGTCTTGGTAGATGGTGTCTATTACCACCTAATATTCCCTTGATATGGGTTTGAAGCTTCCCATTGAAGTTTCTTCTGGTCATTTTTGTCTTCACTTATTTCTTTAATTTTATCCAAAATCTATCAAACTAGACAGATTCTACATGTATAACTATTTTAATGTGATGTTGGATGGTTAATTAGAAACATTCATACCCATGCAACAAATAAAGTAGTATTAGAACACTTAAGACCAATATTGTTAATATGATGACATGAGTTATGACCATACATTTTTGGATTGATGGAATGAAACTTTAAAAAAACAAATTTCTGAATTTTGTAGGCATACCATATCTAGGGTTTTATTCATTTGTTGTGGAAATTATTTCTCCCTCTTTATGGTTTTTTATTATATTTATGTTGAGATGGACAAGAGAGATTATTAACCCCTCAACAATCTAAACATTATTATAGATTGTGCTTCAACATGAAGTTCTTCATATGAAATTTGCATACACATATTCCTCATCCAGTTTCCAATTAGCTTTTAAATTATTGGAGTCTCGCCAATTTATATTGATATCATTACTACGATTCTGGAAATCATGCAACCAAAACTCCTCAATAAATAGGTAATCAACACCATCTACCAAGACTAAAATGGAATTTTAGTCTTGTAAATGAGGGATCACTATATATTATATTTATTATGTAAAGAACAAAATCATTATTAAAATCCAGATGGGAATGTTTTACTTGCATATACTCCAATTCTTTAGCTACGAGCCATTAATAACTTGAATAGTTGTCTGAACATCAAGTATGTTGTAATAAAATTTGGCATGATCATCAATACAAGGATCATATCCTGCTAATATCTTGCTTGGCCTCTGCTCATACATCCCAAAATATTTAAGATATAGAGCTGGCAATGCCACATTTATAGATCAAATGAAGTCACCAAACTAAAGTTTGAAGACATTGGAATGTACTATAGTAGTTGAAAGTTTGAACTTTACGCCTTAGACATAGTATTTGCAGGAGTATTGTTTTTGTGAATGCATGTAGACATGTATAGACTAAATATGTCTATCTCATTATATTGTTTCATAATTTCTATTAATGTAACTCTGCAGTTTTGGTCTCTCCAAGGGTCATTGGGACAAAAATCACAGTTTTTTTTAATCATCCTATGAGTTTCATCAAACGAAATTGCATTACTCCATTCATGATCCACAAAACCTTCCAAATCATGACCATCACGTGTCTCTGGATTTTCCACCTGCACAAAAATTCTATGAATTAATGTATTATGAAAAGGGTTTGACAAGGAGAATGGCGATAGTTACAATGAAACTAAAATCTAACCTTAGAAAACCTAAACATTGTAACAAAACCTTCTAAACCCTAGACCCTAAAATTTCTATACCTAAGAGTTCTAAGGTTTAATCTATAATCTTGTAACGACCCCTCCATTACAACTAAGAAAAGAGAAGCACAATACACAATTTTTTTTTAAAGCATTAGGAAATTAGCATCAACACATAATTCGAGCAGCACCTAATCAATGACATCATAATTAAAGAATCACAAGCAGTTCATCATCAAAGTCAAATACCGTCGCAACCTACACATCAACATAATTAGTAACGACACATAATCAACACATCATCACATTTAGATAACGACACATAAACAACAAGCATCATAAATGGCGACACAAGATCAACTAATCACGATTAACTGGAATCATCAATATTTTTAATCGCACAATTTATCACATAAGGATAACATAAAGATAACATAGAGAACATGAGATAACATAATGATAACATAAAGTTAACACAAAGATACTACCCGTCCAACCTACCCTGCAAGGTTAGGACTTCCAAGACACATAAGCAATACTCGAGCCCAGGATCCAATTGATTTTGACAATTTAAGGTCTCAGGGCTGACGACTGTTCCGAGGAACAAGGAGGTGTCTACATCCCACTAAAAATCAAGTCCAACATCAACTAGATCAATCAATCAATCCTAATCATCAATTAATCATGGCGCAAGGGTAATCATCATCTTTATCAATCATACATCAACATTTAATTCATGGCACCCGTGATATCAAATTCTAACAATCATTCATCAAAATTAAATATTAATTGTGCGTGAGAGTAAACAAGCTCTAGAACAATCACATGTCAACTTAATTAATGGCGCAAGAGAAAAATAATTACTAAATCAGTCATATATTGACATAATTTCATGACGCAATATTAATTAGCAACTTATTCATGATGCAAGAGTGATCAACATTAAATTCCAAGGTGCAAGCGAATGTAAATACTTCATCAATCATACAATGAAAAAGGTTGAGGCACAAGTGTAATCACTTTATTTTTATGGCACAGAAGTGAACATCTATTTTATTTCAAGGTGCGCAACAAATTCTATTACAACATACATCACATCATTCAATGGCACAAGAGTAATTATCAATTATATTCATGGTGCAAGATTCCAATCACATAAATGCAACCATTCGTCACATTAAAGTTCATTTCGCACAAGAAGTCTAATATCTAAACAATCATTCATTACATCACATTTTCATTGCGCGCAAGAAGTCTAATATCTAAACCACCACTCATTATGTTAAATTCCATTCACGCGAGAAGTCTACTCTATTAATTTCAGGTCACAAAGGAATAACTGCAAAGCAATCACATGTCAGCTTTACTCAAGGCGCACAAGAAATTTAGTTGCTAATATAATAAATATCCAATTTAGTTGCTAATATAATAAATATCCTCACCCATCCTAAAAGCGCTCCTAAAATCACTCCTAGTTGTTCCTTTATTCCCTTTATTTCCCTTTTAATGACTAGTGCCTTTCTAAAACTGAGTTATGTTTAATTTAGGAAAGTTCTTTAGTTAGACTAGACTAGATACCTTTCTATGCTTACACATCTTTATGCGTTATTCCTTTCTGACTTTAAATTCTAATTTAGTATTTACTTGCAAAAGTGTATTAATCACTCCTTAGGATTTATTTTTATTTTCATTGATTCTTAATTTGATTTATTTCATCCCCTCATCAATTAATTTAAAAAAAATAGTTTTTAGTCTTGTCACTCACTTAGACGTAGGCTTAGTTAAATATTTATTTGCAAACGCCTAGACCCTTAGGGATTATGCTAAATAAGTTCATTCTTTAGTTAATTAATTAATCAATTAATTAATTCAGTAGGTGCTCAAGGTTTTAAGGTTTAACATTCGCTCAAGTTTTCTAGGTCACCTAGATTCATTGACTCATTTTTTTTATACCACGATGTGCCCTTCAAGACGCACTCCATGTTTCAAGGGTGTCACTCACCTTTGATTCAAATTTTAATTACGCAACGTTCACTTCAAGACGCACTACGTGCTCCAAGGGTGTCACTTGCCTTAGACTGGTTTTGGTAGTTTTCCAACCCTTGGAGTCAATACTCCATTCGAGCGACCTTGTGAGAGACTAAGGGCCTCTAAAGAATAAGGACCATGCCTTATTGTGTGCCCCTTAGAATCTTCATGAGTGACTGTCTTAGTCTTCCCTCACAACATCTTTGATCTCTCGAACTAGGTAATTGTTAACCTACATTTGGAGCCATGATGAGAGTGCTAGAAGGTTGTGATAGGGCTGCTGCTACACCTCTCCCGCAATATCTGGTTGTTGTGCATGGCCCCTTTACTCCTTATGTCAATATGATTAGCAAGCAATCATCAGCCTGCATCCATCAATGAAACACTATCAATGATCTATAAAAAACATCATAATATACTTGATCATATTTCACATATGCATAAATAAAAATACCCAAACCAATACAGTCCACTCCCTGACTCGATCCATAGTCCAAGGAGGTCCATTGATTCTAGTGGCATCCTCAATCTATCAAGTTTCATGCACACTCAGGGGAAACTCGTCAATAGCATCTGTCAATACAAAGATATCAAATAACATAACATCATAATCCATGAACATCATCAGAAGAGTCCATAAGAGAACAAACATACATATACTGAAACGAGATCACTTGCATGCATGTTTCCTCAAAGAATAAGTCAATAACATGTGCTCACAAGAGCGGGATTTTACATACACCCCCTCTTGTTTTAAACTTCGTCCCGAAGTTTCACAGTATAAAAATGTTGTAAATAAAGCATTTGACAAGATTTAAATGTCTAACTATCAAACAAAATTGGAAACTGTTGGCACATATCATATGCATCCTCCTAGGTAGTTGAGTGTGGATTATAATTGTCCTACTGGACCTTGACCTGATTGACTGTTTGACGCCGTAGTTATCGAATGCGATGGTCCAAAATGAATATTGGCTCCGTCGTGAGTGCACCCTCATTTGACACCTGCAAGGAACTTATGTCAATCACATGTGTAGGATCACTAACATAATGTCTCAAAACAGATACATGAAAAACATCGTGCATATTCCTCAAAGAATCAGGCAAGGCTAGTCGATAGGCCACGGGCCCTTTCATTTCCACAACTTCGAAAAGTCCCACAAACCTAGGAGAGAGTTTATCACCCTTTCCAAACTTGATTGAACTCTTGTGTGGTTTCACCCGCAAGAAGACTCGATCACCAACTTCAAAACTACGGTCAACGTGATGCGCATCGACATAACTCTTGTGCCTATCTTACGCTTCTTTTATCCTTTGTCTTATCATTTGCATTTGTTCTTCCATTTCTTGGATCACTTCTAGTCCTACCAAGACCCTATCCTCAAGTTGATCCCAACTCAAAGGAATCCGACATGATCGCCCATAAAGAATCTCAAAAGGTGACATCTTAATAGTGCTTGGATAGTTGTTGTTGTACACAAAATCTACTAGTGGCAAGAAATCTTCCCAACACTTATGTTGGTCCATCACATACATACACAACATATCTTTAAAAAAAAAAAATCGTTCTTTCTGTCTGTCCGTCTATCTTAGGGTGATATGCGGTACTAAAGTTAAGTTGGGTTCCCAAGGCCTCTTGGAAACTAGTCCAAAATCCTCTTGTAAACACCGATCCTCGATCAGATATGATCCTTTTAGGCACACCATGCAATATCTCAATCTCATTGATAAAAACTCTAGCTATGTCTAGTGCTTGATACGCCGTATGCACAAGGATAAAATGTGCACTCTTTTTTAGAGTGTCCACTACCACGAAAATCGAGTCGTGCCTCCTTACCATCAATGACAATCCCACAATAACGTCCAACGAAATGACCTCCCATTTAGATTTTAGAATAGCATGTGGCTGTAGTAATCCTGTCGGATGTCTATGTTCAGCCTTTACTTGTTGACATTCCAGACACCTCGCCACATAGTTAACTATGTTTTCCTTCATTCATTTCCAGAAGAATAAGGGTTAAGGTATGCCCTCATCTTCGTGACTCTTGGATGAGCCATGTACATTACTCTATGAGATTCATTTAAGATCAAACTTCTCAAATATTCGTTAGGCGGTACATAAATATGGTTATTATACCTCATTAATCTGTCATTATCCAATGTAAACCCCTCAAACTTTGGTACCAACATGGTGTCTTGTTCGATAATTTCCTTAACCTATCTATACCAATCATCATCGTGTTTTATAGTTAGAATCTTTTCTCGAAGATTCGTTTGAAGAGGTATCACCAAAAATATGCATGGTATTTGAATCAATGCATATGCCACTCTTTTCACCATTCCTTTTATGTAATTAATCTCAAAATCGTATTCGCTAAGCAATTTTGACCAATGCCTCTGTCGTGCATTCAAGTCACTTTATGTAAAAATGTGTTGCAAACCATAGTGTTCTGTTTTCAGTTTGAATTTTCATCCAATCAGGTAGTGCCTCCACACTCTCAGGGCATACACAATGGCCAACAACTCCAAATTTTGTGTCGCGTAGTTCTCCTCATGCTTTCTTAACTTCCTTGAGATGTAAGCAATCACTCGACTATCTTGTATCAAGACTCCACCTATGCCTTCCTTGGATGCAACTGTTCATACCAAGAATTCCTCGTCCATGTCGGGGAATTTTATTATCGGTCTTGTCGTCAATATCTCCTTGATCCTTCGAAATGCTTCTGTGCATTTCTCGGTCCATACAAACTTCTTGTTTTTCTTCTGTAATTCCATGATCGTATTTTCTATCTTCGAAAACCCTTCAACGAACCATTGATAATATCTAGATAAACCCATGAAGCTAGGTAATTTTGGTACGTTTGTCGACGCAGGCCATTCTATAATAGCCTCTACCTTCATTGGTCCACAGTGATGCCTTCACCGGAGATAACATGCCCCAATTAATGAATTCTTGATTGATTAAAAGAGTATTTTGACAGTTTCCTGTATAAATTGTTCTCTCTTAAACACTGTAGTACTAAGCACAAATGCTCTTCATGTTCTTCCGTCATCCAAGAATATATCAATACGTCGTCAATGAATACTTGAAAAAAATTGTCCAAGTATTCACGAAACACCCCATTCATCAAGTTCATGAATACCCCTGGGGTGTTTGTCAGTCCAAATAGTAAAATGATAAACTCGTAATAACTTCGTCTTGAATGTTGTATTACGAATGTCTTCCTCTTTGATCCATAATTGGTGATATCTTGATCTCAATTTGATCTTTGAAAACACCGTCACACCTTTCATTTGGTCAAACAAATCATCTATTCTTGGAAACATATACTGGTTCTTGATCGTTTCCTTGTTCAATTAACGGTATTCAATACAGAGTCTCCATGACCCATCCTTCTGTAAGTTTTAAACCTGTGAATTAAATCAATGCATATAGATTTTTAAGCAAAACAAAATTTAATCAATGGCTCATACACATAGTACACAGAGATTTTATATCGGAAACCCTCAACCGGGAAAACCTTTCTTATGTTCATTATATTCGAATTTCACCATTCATCATACAATATATATACAATGTTTTTAGGTATTTCGTAAATACCAAAACCCTAATCCCTTAATCCAGGATTAATTTAAAAAACCACCAAAAATAGCAAAACCCGCCCCCCAAAAAAATTCGGGGTGCTGCCCCAGGCTACCACCCGTTGATGAATGCTGCATGTAACCAGGGGGGGCATACCTTCCCCCCCCTAGGACCCCCCTAGGAAAGTGCCCAATGCACACAACACAAAGAGCACTACTAGAGGGATTGACAGACGCAGTTTTCATACCTGACACGCCCACACACACACATGCAAAGAATATAACACATACCCAACATTCTCCCACTTGTTGTTTTCTTTTCATCCAGGGGTCCAGGGTATTATATAGTCAACAATCTAGGGCAGCAATGCCCATTGTTACTCTACACCAGGAGAAATTTTCTGTGCTCACAGACTTTGTCAATGAATCTACAACATTCTTCAAAGTGTCAACCTTTTCCAGCAACACCTTCTTTTCCTCAACCATGTTTCTCACAAAGTGATACTGAACATCAATATGCTTTGTATTCGAATGATAACTTGGGTTCTTTTCCAGGAATATTTCACTCTAACTATCACAATCTAATCTCACTGCTTGTTGTACCAACCCAATACCTGAACACAATATTTGTAACCATACTGCTTCCTTTCTTGCATGAGTGGCTACCATGTATTCAACTTCTGCAGTTGCGAGTGCCACTACAGCCTGTCTTTTTCTCATCCAACTGATTGCTCCTACAAATAGGTTAAACACATAACCACTTGTACATCTTCTACGATCCAGATCTCCGGCCCAGTCTGCATCAACAAATCCATGTATGTCCAACACTCTGTTCAATCCTGGTCTTCCTTGGTACCATAATCCATAAATGGTAGTGCCATGAAGATACCTGAAGACCCTCTTTACTTTTGTCCAATGCTCCTTCCTTGGTTTTGACATATACTTGCTCAAAAATCCCACTGCATGTGCAATGTTTGGTATAGTATCTAGACCATTGCATACATTAAATTGCCAACTGCACTGGCATATAGAACATGGGACATGTCCTCTTCTTCTTCCTGTGTCTTGGGACACTGATCTGCAGATAATTTTACACCTAAAGGAATAGGAACATTGACTAGTTTACTTCCATTCATATTAAACCTCTACAATATCGCCTCAACATATTTTCTCTGATTCAACCAGAGTTACCTGTTTTCATGATCTCTTTTAATCTCCATTCCCAAAATGAAGTTAGCAGCACCGAGATCCTTCATGTCAAATTTGGAGGATAGCTGCGATTTCACCTCCTTGATAACATCCCTGTTATTTCCTTCCAACAACATGTCATCAACATACAACACTACATAAATGACGTGATTACCAACCTGCTTGGAATATACACAGTGATCAACCCCACTTCTTAAAAATCCCAATCCAAGGATGTATGTGTCAAACTTTTGGTACCACATCCTAGGTGATTGCTTCAGACCATATAGTGACTTCTTTAGCTTACAGACCAACTGTTTCTTTCCCTTCACTACAAAGCCTTATGGTTGCTTCATGTAGATTTCTTCTTCCAGATCCCCATGTAGGAATACTATCTTCACATCCATCTGTTCCACTTCAAGATCAAAAGCAGCAGCAATAGATAAAAGAAATCTAATAGAAGTTAACTTAGCAACATGAGAAAAATCTCACCAAAGTCAATTCCCTCTACCTGGGAATAACCTTTTGCTACTAACCGAGCTTTGTATTTCTCCACTTTACCTTGTGCATTAAACTTATTCTTAAACAACCATTTGCTACCAATAGATTTTCTTCCAGCTGGAAACTCAACTATATCCCATGCCTCATTCTTATCCAAGGCATCCAATTCTTCAACCATGGCCTTCTTCCAGAGTTTACTATCCTATGAATTCACTACTTGCCTGACAGTTATGGGATCATTATCAATAATAGATAAAGCAAAATTGGAATAGAAATTAGGTGGACTATACCTTTCTAGTTTCCTTTAATCTCTCACTGATCTCCTGAATACTAGGGTATGAGTTTCTTCTTCTTCTTCTTCTGCTTCCTCTTCTTCAGATGATTCAGATTTTGCATCATCCAACTCAAGCTCTATTTTCTCAGGTTCGTCTTGCGTTGGTAGGAATTCTTGTTTGGACACATCTTTTACCTCTCTGAACACAACATCTCGACTGTAAATAGTCTTCTTGGTTTCTGGGTTCCAAAGTTTATAACCTTTCACACCATCTTTATAACCAATAAAGATACACTTTTCAGCCTTTTTATCCAGCTTACTCCTATTTTCCTTTGGAACATGTACATAAGCACCACAACCAAACACTCTAATATGTTGAAGAGAGGGTTTCTTTCCAGAACATACCTCGTGTGGAGTTTTATCATCCAACATTGATGAAGGCGATCGATTGACCAAGTAACATGTTGTATCCACTACCTCTGCCTAGAATTCTTGTCCTAACCTAACATCGTTGAGCATGCTCCTTGATTTTTCCATCAATGCCCTGTTCATCCTTTCTGCAACTCCATTTTGTTGAGGAGTGTATGGAGTAGTCTTCTGCCTTGCTATACCACACTTCTTATAGAATTCTTCGAATTCATTTCCGCAAAATTCTCCACCATTATCTGTTCTCAATACCTTTATTTTCTTCTCTATCTGATTTTCTACTAGAGCCTTAAACTCTTTAAATTTATCAAATACCTCAGAGTTATTTCTAAGAAAATAAATCCATGTGTTCCTTGAAAAATCATCTATGAATGAACCATAATACATAGATTTACCTAGGGATGGAACAGGAACAGGTCCAAACACATCACTATGTATCAACTTTAAGATCCCCTTTGCTCTTGTAGCACCAGATGGGAATCTTACTCGATTCTGTTTACCATATATGAAATGTTCACAGAAATCAAAATCCAGAGTGCAATTAGACATACCTTCAACCATACCTTTACCGTGTAGTGTTCGAAGGCCCTTTTCTCCAATATGTCCCAATCTTTGATGCCACAACATGGTCTTCTTTTCAGGGACAATATTGGTCTTGTATTCTGTATTTCTTTGTTCAGGGACAACAGAACTTTTACACCCATTAGTATAAGTGCTTCCTAAAAAATTGTACATAGTTCCACACCGAACTGCCCTCATCAACACCATTTCTCCTCGTACCATCTTGGAAGTGTTATTTCAAAATACAGTATCCACTACTGCATCATCCATCTTGCTTACAGATATTAGGCTCCTGGCTAGTTTTGGAATGTGTAGAACCCTAGGGAGAGTTCTAATCCTTCCATCTTTTAGCAGCAACTTAACCCTTCCATGTCCCAAGATTTTTGTTGTCGAGTCATCTCCTAGGAATACATCACCACCATCATATTTTTCATATTCAGAGAACCACTCCCTGTGAGGAGTCATATGGTATGATGCACCTGAGTCGATCAATCATATATCATGGTCTGTATGTGTACTTGTAGATGCCAGGTAAACATCACTTCCTTCTTTAGTGGAGGTTTTCGCCTCTATGGAAGAGGTACTATCAGATCCCTTTGGTTTATCAACCATCTTAGACTTGCAATCTTTCTTATAATGCCCTATTTTACCACACTTCCAACATTTCCTCAAAGATTTTCCTAGAGACTTAGATCTACTTGTAGATTTAGATCTCCCCCCTCGAAGGTTTACCAGGATTCCTGTCTTGGGTACAACCTCTTACAAATAAAGCATTTGTGCTATGACTATCCATGCTTTTCCTCCTCATCTCTTCAGATAACAAGGATGAAACTACATCCTCATACTTCAATGTATATTGAGTGGTACTACCAATTGCTACAACCAGATTATCCTAAGAGTCTGGCAAAGAACATAACAAAGTAATACACTTATCTTCTTCTGCAATCATAATATTAACAGAGACAAGTTGACTTACCAGAGTATTAAAGGCATTTAGATGTTCTGTCACAGAATCTCTATATTCCATCCTAATATGATACAACTTCTTTCGAAGAAACAACTTGTTTACCAGGGACTTTGATTGATACAAATTACCCAACTTATCCCATAGTTCCTTGGCTGTAGATTCTCCCGAGACATTCAACAAAACTGAATCTTCCAGACAGAGTTGAATAGTACTCCTTGCTCTTCTGTCCAACTTCTCCCAATATTCCTTTGACATACTAATAGCTGGTGTACTAGTAGTTTGTGTACTAGTAGGTTGTGTACCAGTAGCCTGTGTGCTAGTAAACAATGTACTAGTAGGCTGTGTACCAGGATTCACATCGATCCATTGTTCTTTGTCTACAAGAAGGTCCTCCATATTGAGCTTCCATAGCTCAAAGTTTTTACCGTTGAACTTTTCTATCTCGATTCTAGATGAGCTCGCCATTCCTCTTTATATACTCGAATATCCACTGCAAAAGCTCCCACTAAACCCAGGTTTGTCACAGACCCAAGATAAACTTGATCTATCAAGACCGAGCCAAACCCTCAACAACAAAGGAGTCCCTCTGAAGCCAAAAATGAGCTCTGATACCACATGTAATTTTTAAACCTGTGAAGTAAAGCAATGTATATATATTCTTAAGAAAAACAAAATTTAATCAATGGCTCATACACAGAGTACACAGAGATTTTATATCGGAAACCCTCAACTGGGGAAACCTTTCTTATGTTCCTTATATTCGAATTTCACCATTCACCATACAATATATATACAATGTTTTTAGGTATTCAGTAGATACCAAAACCCTAATCCCTTAATCCAGGATTAATTTACAAAACCGCTAAAAATAGCAAAAACCACCCAAAAAGCTACCGCCCGTTGTCGAACGTTGCACGTAACTAGGGGGGGCATACCTGCCCCCCCTGGGACCCCCCTAGGATAGAACCTAGTGCACACGAAACATAGAGCACTACTAGAGGGATCATCAGCCGCAGTTGTCATATCTGATGCGCCGACACACAGACATGCAAAGAATATAACACATACCCAACACCTTCTTTCGTATGAAAATAAGAGGTTCACCCCAAGGTGACACACTTGGACGTATAATTCCTAGGTCCAATAGCTCCTTCAGTTTCATTTTCAACTCTTGTAACTCAGGGGTCGACATCCAATAAGGCATTCTTTCTATCAGTTCAGTTCCAAATTTTAAGTCGATGGTAAATTCTAGCTCTCTTTCGAGCGACAAACCTGGTAACTCTTTTGGGAACAAGTTCACAAACTGTCGTACTACCGAAAGGTTTTCTAATCCTTCTGCCATTCCCTTTTCGTTTAGCGCTAAGATTGCATATAGCTTGCATCCTTTACGCATGCTCTTCCATAGTTGTAGGGAAGAAATGAACCTTAGGGAAACTCCCTGGTTTCTTCCTACAATCACTCGTCTATGTCCCTCATCATCGGTTAAACTCAACCAATTTGTCTTACAGTTGAGTATCACATCATGTGATTCCAAGCAGTCCATACTGATCATGACATCATAAGATCCTAAGATCGTGACGTATAGGTTTTCCTTCATTAGAAAATATCCTAGGTTGAGGCTATAGTCCGTAACCCTTACTCCAACCTTTTACTTAGCTCTCGAAGCCATTTCCACATAGCTAAACTCGTCCTGTTCAACTGCCTTTACCTTGATTATTTTTAGCATTGCACTAGAAATAAATCTCTCTGTAGCACCGAGATCTATCGAAATACTAAAGGTCTCGTTAGTGATGGTACCTGACGTCTCAAGCATAGTAGACTGGTGCTCGACCTATCTGTTATTCACCGCTGTATGAATCCGGTGGGCCTTTCCCAAGTCTCCTAATGTAGTGTGTGCGGCTGGACTAGCCGATATGGCCCTCTCAAATGTACAATCATGTTGGTAATGTGTCTCTCCACAAGTCCAACATCTGGTTTTCGGTCCAATACTCCTGGTCCCCAAAGTATAAGCTGCGGTCCCACTAGACTGAAACCCTAGTCTGTTCTACTGCAGACGACGTTGTTGCTGGTGTTGTGGTCCTTTGTATGGAGTCTGTTGTTAAGGTGTCAGTCATCATGGTGTCATGAACGTGGATCCTCTCAGAGTACCTCGAAACCCTAATGAATGTCTAGCTGGTGTCTGATGTTGCTGCGCATCAGAAGTCATCTGTCCCTTCGGTCATGCAGGAGTTCTGCCCTGACACTCGCTGATCATCTCTTCCTCAGCTATGAGGGACTTATGGAATACATTGTGGAACATCTGAGGCATTATGATCGTCACCTTTGCACAAATTCCGACATTAAGGCTGAACACAAACTTGTTGACCTTGAGCTTCTCGATGCTCATATGCGAAGCATACCTAAGTAGCTCCATGAAATGAGCCTAATACTCGGGCACCGTATGACTACCCTCTCGTAAGGCATTGAACTCATTGAGTGGGCACTCAATGAATTCCTTTGACAAATACCTCTCTTGAAACCGCTCCTCGAACATTTCCCATAACACGTCTTCGACGACCATGTTCAATTATGGTAGGAGCGTCTTCCACCATAGAAGAGAGCTCCCCTTCAGTTAAAATACCACCATGCAGACTTTCATGTTGGAGGTGTAGTCATGAATTTCAAATCACATCACCATGTTCTCCAGCCATGCCTTGGTGGCTACGTTGTCCGTGGAACCCAAGAACTCGGGAAACTTGACCTTTTCGAGTTATTTGTGAACGCCACCAGTACCAGCTGGGGTGTGTTGTGGAATCTCGGGGGGTACAGGTGCCCTATCCTCATCTCTATCCATATGGTTAATCAAGGCCTCTGACATCCTCTGAAACGACCTCATTAATCCAACCACATCCCCCACAATAATATGCTCTTGTCCAATGACTTGTTCTTTTCCTTGGGGGTTAGACCCCTCTAGCATGGATGCTACTGGAGGCGTCACAACTCCTCCCCTAGCACCATGTCATCTTCCTCAGTGACGTCCTCTAACCATGATTACCTATAGGGAAACAATTCAATTTAATTAGTGATAAATCATTAATCAAGTGTTTAGTATAGTGGAAGGCGTAATGATCCAAATTCGAGGGGTTGAACCCGCTCTGATACCATATGTAACGACCCCTCCATTACGACTAAGAAAAGAGAAGCACAATAGGTCAAATTTTTTTTAAAGCATTATGAAATTAGCATCAACACATAATTCGAGCAACACCTAATCGAAGACATCATAATTAAAGAATCACAAGCGACTCATTGTTGCAGTCAAATAACGTCACAACCAATGCATCAACATAATTAGTAACGATAGATAATCAACACATCATCACATTTAGATAATGACACATAAACAACAAGCATCATAGATGGCGACGCAAGATCAACTAATAATGATTAACTGGAATCATCAATACTTTTAATCGCACAACTTTTCACATAAAGATAACATAAAGAAAATGAGATAACATAATGATAACATAAAGTTAACATAAAGATGACATAAAGATACTACCTTTCCAACCTACCCTGCAAGGTTAGGACCTCCAAGATACATAAGCAATGCTCAAGCCCATAATCCAATTGATTTTTACCATTTAAGGTCTCAGGGCTAGCGATTGTTCTGAGGAAAAAGGAGGTGTCTACATCACACTAACAATCAAGCCCAACATCAACTAGATCAATCAATCAATCCTAATCATCAATTAATCATGGTGCAAGGGTAATCATCATCTTCATCAATCATACATCAACATTTAATTCATGGCGCCTGTGATATCAAATTCTAACAATCATTCATCAACTTTAAATATTCACTGTGCGCGAGAGTAAACAAGCTCTAGAACAATCACATGTCAACTTAATTAATGGCGCAAGAGAAAACTAGTTACCAAATCAGTCATATATCGACATAATTTCATGACGCAAGATTAATTAGCAACTTATTCATGACACAAGAGTGATCAACATTAAATTCAAAGGTGCAAGCGAATGTAAATACTTCATCAATAATACAACGACAAAGGTTGAGGTGCAAGTGTAATCACTTTATTTTTATGGCGCAGAAGCGAACATCTATTTTATTTCAAGGTGTGAAACAAATTTTATTACAACATACATCACATCATTCAATGGCTCAAGAGTAATTATCAATTATATTCATGGTGCAAGATTCCAATCACATAAATGAAACCATCTGTCACATTAAGGTTCATTTCACGCAAGAAGTCTAATATGTAAACAATCATTCATTACATCTCATTTTCACTGCGCGCAAGAAGTCTTATATCTAAACCAACATTAATACATTAAATTTCATTTGCGTGAGAAGTGTACTCTATTAATTTCAGGTCGCAAAGGAATACCTACAAAGAAATCACACGTGATATTTATTCAAGGCACGTAAGCAATTTAGTTGCTAATCTAATAAATATCCAATTCAAGTACTAAAGTTTAGAACTATACCCAAGTTCAAAAGTAAATCATTCCAAAGGATATTCCTTAGATGTGACTAGTGTGGGCACACTTCATTGATTTTAATGAAAACAAACTCTTATGACCTTGACTTTATGTCTAATTATTTTGACATAATATGTTTCCCCACTGTACTCTTTTCAAGAAAAAACATCTAAAGGAAACCTTAAAATAATAGTAGATTCAAGGGAAAATAAAATAACCATAATCAATTCATCATTAGCCAATGTCAGCTCTGTGGGTTGTGTTCGTTATATGAACATTTATTTAATATAATGTTTACCTTTTGTATATAAACCACCTAAATATATCCTCTAGATTTGTAATAGATCCTCTAAATTCATTAGATTTAAAATGATTACACTTTTAACTTGGAGTGATCCCACGACGTGCATCTGTACTGATTATATTCAAGTGTGATTATATCCTTTTTCCTTAGTATGTCTGCTGCAAATTTATCAGTGAGACCTATTATATGTTAAATTTTCAGTCTGCATATAAATTTTAGGATGTTCAGTAGATAAGGGGTACAAACAAATGATTTAGAGTTTGTACAGATTTTCATATTGACTATATGGACTAAAATAGGCAACAAAAAAGTCTACATCTTAACATTGCAAGATGTGAAGGGAAAAACGTGGAAGTGAAGGGAAAATGCAGCAAAGCACTGAAGTGAAGGGAAAACGCATCAATAAAAATGTTGAAGTGAAGGGAAAAATGCAACAATAATTTAGTTGAGACGCAAGGCAAGCACCGCCAATAGGAAGCTCTGAATCTGGGTGAAAATTTAATTCCATGCACAGAGATAATTCGAGGATTAACATCGCCAGGAGTGAGCTCTAAAGTTGGGATAAATTCAATGCTATACACAAAGTTAGTTTGGGAATAAAATCGAGCGGAGTGAGCTCTAAATTGGTTACAATTCTTAAGCCACACACAATGAATAAATCTGGGATTAAACACCAAAAGGGAGCTCGAAATTGGGCACAATTATTATGCCATACACAACGAATAATTTCGGGGGTTATATGCCACGAAGGAGCTCAAATTTGGTCGCAGATCTTAAGCCATACACAGAGAATAATTTTGGGGGTTATATGCCAGGAGGGATCTCAAAATTGGGCGCAATCTTAAGCCATACACAAAGTATAATTTTGGGGTTTATATGCCATGGAAGACTAGGGAAGTCTTAGAGACAACGAAGGAAAATTTATGGGCAAGAGAAGGAGGGTAGAAAAATTGTTGGGCGATTTCTGAAGTGTCTTTCGTAGGGCAGATCGAGGGAAACACCGAGGTACACCATGTTTTAAAAATCATAGAGATGACAGACCTCGAAGGACACACAATTTACACAATGTTGAGGAAGGGGAAATAAATGTTGTTATTTGGAGTTCAAGTTTTGTTGCTTCCATTTAAGACTTAGTTATCACAGAGACATTCATGGATGTAGAAGAGCCTTTTCGAATAAACCCAAGGGTTATAAATTTACTTACACATCAGTCACCTACCCAGCAATGAGTAGATATGATTCTATGACCCCAACTATGAGAAGAGATTACCTCTTGACTTGGAAGGGTTTGAGTTTTTTTTACACAAAATGATATAAAAATTTAAGGTTCAAGCGTTATCGAAAAGTTGATCAATCCAGGAAATGTTAACAACTACAAGATCTCCTCTACCTTCTCGCAGATATTAGAATTTAAAAATTCATTCAATGAGACATAAACTATAATAATATAAAATTTCAATCTTCCTGTTGATGTCATTATAATTCGCAATTCATGATAATTAAAAACAATAATATCACAATTTTTTCCAAACATATTTAGTGTCCAGATCTATCAATATTTTATACAAATAATTAACCATAAAATACCATAACTGACGACGAGAATTTGAAGATGTTCTCCCGTGCTTGTGCTCCGTCTATCTCCCTACTTACTAACCGTGAAGACTTATCGGTACCTCCCATCCAATTCTAGGGGTACTCTTCTTCCCCCTTATCCCCCGAGCCGCAAAGGGGCCACACACAACCACAACCAGAGTACTCTAGCTCCCGACTCGCCTTGCAAGGTAGAGCTACCACTCTCTCTCTCTCTCTCTCTCTCTCAAGCTGGGTATCCCAACTCTCACAAGTAAAACCAGTCTAAATTTCTCCAGCATAACCTTACTCATACCAGTCATCCCCCATTCCTCCTCTTAGCCATTTCTTTTATAGAATTTTTCTTAGTGACCACTTGCCATTTGCAAATTAAATTTGTTTTTTTTTAATTAATTAGGAATTGCTCCCCCCATACACTTGTCACCCATTCCCTTAGTTGCACCAATAAATCCACAATTTAATTAAATTAAATGTCAATTTCTCTCACCCATCCTAAAAACACTCATAAAATCACTCCTAGTTGTCCCTTTATTCCCTTTATTTCCCCTTTAATGACTGACATCTTTCTAAAACTGAGTTGTGTTTAATTTAGGAAAGTTCTTTAGTTAAACTAGACTAGATACCTTTATATGATTACAGATATTTGTTCTTTATTCTTTCTCACTTTAAATTCTAATTTAATATTTACTTGCACAAGTGCATTAATCACTCCTTAGGATTTATTTTTATTTTCATTAATTCTTAATTTGATTTATTTCATCCCCTCATCATTTAATTTAAAAAATTTAGTTTTTAGTCTTCTCACTCACTTAGACTTAGGATTAGTTAAATATTTATTTGCAAATGCCTAGACCCTTAGGGATTATGCTTAATAAGTTCATTCTTTAGTTAATTAATCCATCAATTAATTAATTCGACACGTGCTCAAGGTTTTAAGGTTTAACATTCACTCAAGTTTTCTAGGCCACCTAGATTCATTGACTCATTTGTTTTATACCACGACGTCCCCTTCAAGACGCACTCCATGCTCCAAGGGTGCCACTTGCCTTTGATTCAAATTTTAATTACGTGACATGCCCTTCAAGATGCACTACGTGCTCCAAGGGTGCCACTCGCCTTAGACTAGTTTTGGTAGTTGTCCAACCCTTGGAGTCAATATTCCATTCAGGCGACCTTGTGAGAGACTAGGGCCTCTAAGGAATAAGGGCCCTACCTTATTGCACGCCCCTTAGAATCTTCATGAGCGACTGTCTCAGTCTGCCCTCATGACATCATGGATCTCTTGAACTAGGTAATCGTTAACCTACAATTCCAACCACGGCAGGAGTGCTAGTAGAATGTCATAGGGCAGCTACCAAACCTCTCCCTCAATATCTGGATGTTTTTCATGTCCCCTTTACTCCTTATGTGAGTCTGATTAGCAATCAATCTCCAACCTACATCCATCAACGAAACATTGTCAATGATCCATAAACAACATCATAATATACTCGATCATATGTCACATATGCATAAATAAAAATAACCAAACCAATACAGTCCACTCTGTGACTCGATCCGGAGTCCAAGGAGGTCCATTGATGCTAGTGGCATCCTCAATCTGTCAAGTGTCCTGAACACATAGGGGAAACTTGTCAATAGCATCTGTCAATATAAAGATATCAAATAACATAACATCATAATCCATCAACATCATCACAAGAATCCATAAGCGAACAAACATCCATATACTGAAACTGGATCACTTGCATGCAAGTGTCCTCAAAGAATAAGCCAATAACATGTGCTCGCAAGAGCAGGATGTTACAAATCTATAGTTTAAATTAGGGTTAAATTTAATCTATAATTTAAATTAGGGTTAAATTTAATTTATAGTTTAATTAGGGTTTAATCTTTAACTTAAATTAGGGTTTAAATATATAGTTTAAATTTAATTAGCTTTAATCTATAGTTTAAATTAGATTTAACCTATAGTTTAATTTAATTTAATTTATAGTTAAACCCTAAGTTAAATTTAATCTATAGTTTAATTAAGGTTTAATATCTACTTTAAATTAGAGGTTAATCTTTAGATAAATCTAAACATTAAATCAGGGTTTCATTGTACTTTAAGTATAGATTAAACACTAATTTAAATATAGTTAAACCCTAATTTAAATTGGAGCTATAGTTAAATTAAATTAAATCTATAGTTAAACTACAGTTTAATATATAGTTAATCTATAGGGTTTAATCTATAGTTAAATCTTAATTTAAATTAGATTTAATCTATAGTTTAATTTAATTTAATTTAAACTCTAAGGTAAATTTAATATTTAGTTAATCTATAGTTTAAATTATGTTTAATTTATAATTTAAATTAAGGTTAAATTTAATTTATAGATTAATTAAGGTTTAATATTTAATTTAAATTAGGGTTTAAATATATAGTTTAAATTTAATTAGATTTAATCTATACTTTCAATTAATTTAATTTATAGATAAACCCTAAGTTAAATTTAATTTATAGTTAATCTATAGTTTAATTAAAGTTTAATATATACTTTAAATTAGGGTTTAATCTATAGATAAATATAAACATTAAATTAGGGTTTAATCTATAAATAAATATAAACATTAAATTAGGGTTTCATTATAGTCTAAGTATAGATTAAACACTAATTTAAATATAGCTAAAACCTAATTTAAATTGGATCTATAGTTAAATTAAATTAAATCTATAGTTAAAATAGGTTTTAATATATAGTTAATCTATATGGTTTAAACTATAGTTAAATCATAATTTAAATTAGATTTAATCTATTATTTAATTTAATTTAATTTATAGTTTTTTTTTTGTTTTTTTTTGTAAATGAGTGTGAGAATCTATATTACTGTAGAAAATTGTAGTACAAAAAAGATGCAGGGACTCCCAAGATCTGCCAGAACGGAAACCAGATTTGGAGTCCTAGGGATGCAATGTCTAGTATAACAGGGTAGGCCTGGGTCACCACCATGGGAAACCGACCCAAACCTCCGTAATTCAGTTTGAAAAACGCCAGCATAACGAAAATAGAGAAAGCATAAGCATAGTGGGATTAGCTCCTACAATGAGAGACTTGACCAGGGCTCGTCTTGCACTAGTCCAGGTTGATGGGGTGCTCTTCATCTCCTTCCTGCCTTGCCTCATTCTCCTCCCTCTGCTCCACCAGGCGTATCTTTTTGATGCACATTGGGGTTCCATTTATGTCGGCTGGAGTAATGTCTATATGGTGGACATAGTGTAAATAGAGATGAAATTGCCCTGCCATCCGCTCCAGTTTTTCCTGCTGGCTTCTTTGTTCCTCTACAAGACTTTTTGCCCCCACCTCCAGTTTGCTGAGGTGGTTCAAAATACTTGTGAGCACCTTCTTTTGTTCTCTGGTTTCTGTCCTGTTGGTCTCCCTCCGGTCTGCACACATCTTACCTATCAACATTTTTGTTCTCCAGGCTTCCTCCACCGTCCTGTGGTAGAGATTTTTCCTGGGCTGTGTGGCTTCGGGGTCCCTTATCCCCCCCACTTCCTAAGTTAGATTTGTCCAGGATTTTCCCCTGTGAGCATTGTTGACTTCGCTCTCCCATCTTTTGATGATCGTCTTCCCCTTTATGTCTACATGCTTGATGAAGGTACTCTTTTCTTCCCTGACCGCCTGTTCGATTCTTGTCATCCTATTGGCGCTCTACGGAGGTTTCGTCCCCTGGGGGCTTCTCTTACTATTGGTTTTCTTCATGCGTACCATATTCGCTGGCAAGTGGTAGTTTTTATGTTGGGTTCTTCCCCTGTTCCGCTTCATCTCTTTCTGGTATGTAAGGTGGCCCCTGTAATTGCTTTGCTCCAATCTGTGGTTCTTTCTGTTATAACTTCTTTTATGGAGCCAACCCGACTGCGTTCCCGTCCTTGAATCATGGCCTACTCATCAAGGTGGTCCTTCTGGTCAGTATCCTCTGTTCCAGAGCATGTGCACTTGATGACCTTACTGTAATCCCTTCACCAATGCTTTTCCCTGTCCATTGTACGCCATTCATTTCCCGATCCCATAACGGTAATTAGGTGAGGTGTGCCCAGACTTGGCCCTGGTGAACCCCTTCATCCTTCGTCCTTTGCCGCCTGCGGGTTATTTATTCTTCTTTCCCAAGGGTAGCCTCTGTACTTATTTCTATTGACAGGACTGTGGTGTCGTGCTTTCGCCTGATGTGTGATCTGTGTCTGCATTTGTAGCCTTCTTTGATTGGTGGGCAATCAGATTATGCCGGGAACCTATGTGCCCTTCAGTGCCTATTGTGCCTCCATTCTTGTTGTAATCTTTCATACTACTACTGTTGTCTGAGTCTTTTGCCTCAAGTTGGGTGCAATTTGCTTAGAATTGACCTTGCAGGATGTTTCTCCAGATTGTGTCCATTTTCGGACCTTCGTTATCGACCCCCTCATTTGCAATTTTGTCCGCCAGTCCATTTGCTGACCTCCAAACCCAACGCAACTCCACAGTGATCCATGTCCACAAGTGCTCCTAGATTTTTTGCAGTAGGTGGACCAATCACTAGTGCCTCTAGATTTTTCCCATTCTGGTACCATTTTGGAGTTTTCTTACTATGTTGATAACCAGTGTGGAATCTCCTTCCACTATGGCGTTTTTCATCCCCTCACGACTTAGAATCTCCAGGCTAGTCTCCAGGGCTCTGAGTTCTGCAACATTGTTGGTTGAGTTGCCTAGACTTCCAGCATATAGCTAGATGATGTTTCCTTTATTGTCCCTGATTACTCCCAAACCTATTCTCCCTTGGTTTCCTTTCGTCGCCCCGTCAAAATTCAACTTGAGGGAGCCTGAAGGTGGTGGTTTCCAGTTGCGCTCACCTACTTGGAGTTGTGGTGACCATCTGCAATGATTGGGGTGTCGTCCACTATTCAAGTGGAAGAACTCTAGGACTCGATAATCCTGATCAGTGGGTTGCACTCTACCTAACTGGCAGTTGCAGCTTTGAACCGTCTCTCATATCATGGAGATTATTGTTTCCTTGATCTTCCCTTCGGGCCAGCTTTGGTTTCTGAAAATGCATTGATTCCTTTCCTTCCATATCGGCCATATGATCATTCTTGGGGTGAGTATCCAACAAAGGTTCACCTCTTCTTGTTCGTTGTAGTTCTATTTCTAGAGATTGATGGTTGCAGCAATGTTACCTCGGATCCTGTCGGACTGGCAGAAGATACTTGCCACCTAGTCCCAAAGTTCTGCAATGTAGGTGCATTTAGCGAGGAGGTGGTTTGTTGTTTCTTCTTGGGCTTGACAAATATGACATCTTGATGGGCCTATTAATTCCCTTTTCCTTAGGTTATCCCAAGTTAGAATGCGGTTGTGTAGTATTAGCCATTGGAATTTTTTTATCTTTGGCCATTGGGGGTTCTTCCATAGCTTATCCCAGTGTTTCGTTGGGTCTTCTTGGTCTAGGTCCGCCATATAGTGTCAGACTTATTTCAGGTTGAATTCCCCTCCTTCCTTTTGTCCCCACCTCAACTGGTCCTCTCCTTTAGTGACTATTATTTTCCATCTTCCCAGTTCCTCCTCCACCTCTTTTACTATTGTTGTGGGCATATCGTTGTTCTGTGGAATAATCTTGTCCCAGAGTCTCCATTTGTTGCGGTCCGTTTCCTGTTTCCAATATTGGTAGACGTTGATTTTACATTGCGTGATTAGCTCCTGTTGGAGTATCACTCTGTTTAGGTTCTCCATCCTCAGTTTCTGTTGCCAAGCGTCCTCCCAGAATCTGGTTTTTCTGCCATTCCTGATTTCCCAAAAGCTATGTGTCTGAATTGAGGCTTTGTTGCGCCAGCCTAGGTTCCATATGGCCGACCCCTCCCTGGCTCCTCTGAAGCGGATTTTGTCCTGATCGTGAATGTTCAAGGCATACTTTTCCTTCCATAGGTTTACCCAAGGTGTAGTAGTTTCTTTGACCCAACGCCACCAGAGTTTCGCCCCATATGCATTATTGGTTAATTGTGGGTCTTGTAGCCCCATGACTCCTTTGCTTTTTGACCTGCAAAATTTCCCCCAAGCCACCAGGGCCCATTTTTTCTTTGTTTCCGTGCCTTGCCATAGGAAGTCCCTCTAGATGGCTCTTATTTTCTGTAGGATCCCTTGTGGAGTGGGGAAGATGGACATCATAAAGGTTTGGATTGCTTGTAAAACATACTTGGTTAGGATCATTCTGCTTGCTAGATTGAGGGATCTATATGCCCAATTTTTAACTCGCTCTTGTAACCTGTTTATTACTCCTTCCCAAGTTGACATTTTGTACACTTTGTCTATCAATGGAACACCCAAATACTTGTCTGGGAGTGTTTTTCGTTCAAATCCTAGAATGTTGGTCAAATTCCTTTGGATAGCTAGATTGGTATTGAAGAAAAAGATCATTGACTTGGAGTGGTTGATCTCAGCGCTCGAGGCTTCCCCAAAATATTCTAGGATTCGTTTGTAGGCTTTGGCTTTCTTGACCATGGATATGTCGTGGAGTAAGGTATCATCCACAAATTGTTGGTGTGTTGAAGTAGGGCAGTTTTTGAAGGGTTTGAGCCATGTTATTTCCCCAGTTGCGGTTGCACTCTTTATTCTCTGGCTGAGGCCTTCCATCATCAGAATGAACAGGAAGGGGGACAACGGGTCTCCTTGTCTGATACCTTTCATGGGCCAGAAAGGTTTGGTCGGGGCTCCATTGATTAGTAGCGAGTATCTTGTTTTGGATACGAGACTGACAATCCAGTTGATCCAGTGCTGGGTGAAACCAAAGGCTTCCAAAGTCTTGACCATATAGTGCAAGCTAATTTTATCATAAGCTTTTGCTAGGTCCAATTGTATTGTCATTCCCCCCCTCTTCTGAAGCTTCAAGGTGTGGATGATCTCGTGGGCTTGGATGATGTTGTCCATTATTTGTCTTCCTTCCACAAAGCATGCCTGTTCTTGTGACATCAGTGAAGGTAGGAGGGGTTTCAGTCTATTTTCTATGACTTTGGAGATTATCTTGTAAACCACATTGCATAGCGCTATAGTTCTGTACCGATCATGGGTTTTGGCTTCATTTTCTTTGGGTATTAGTGTGATCATTGTGGCGTTTAGTGCTTTAAGGATGGAGGCGGACCTTTTAGAGTCTTCTACTACCTTGCAAACGTTATGTTTGACAGTTTCCCAACAGGCTTTGAAGAACTCCACTATGAAGGCATCTGGACTTGGTGCTTTCCCACTGGGCATTTCCTAGAGAGCCTAGTCAACTTCTTCCATGGTAATAGGTTTGTTTAGGGAGATGTTTTGTTCCTCTGTGACCAAGCATTAAATATGATGGGTTATCCTTTGAATGGCCTCTGATATGTCTTGGTGAGGTTCTTGGGCTATCCCATGGAAGTGTTTGACCAGAGCAGTTTCAATCTCTTGATGTGACTCACGCTCAATTCCATCCTGGTCCTTGATCCTCGGGATTTTGTTGTGGGCTCTTCTAGCCATGGTTGTTCTATGGAAAAACTTGGTGTTCCGCTCTCCCTCTTTTAGCCATCGGATGCGGGACTTTTGATGCCAGAGTGTTTCTTCCTACTGGCATCGCGTCTCCCAATCTTAGGTCATCTGAATCTCTTATTTTTTCCGGTTCTCAGTATAGCCTTCCCGCATGCAGGTTTCTTGGATTTTTTTCATTTTTTCTTCTATGTTGTTTTTCTCTTTGTTTATATTCCCAAAGGTATCCCTATTCCACTCTTTGAGCTTGTTTTTGATGTACTGAAGTTTCTTATGAAGTTTGAACATCCTTGTTCCTTTCTCCGGTTTCTCCTCCCACCACCACTATTTGATTCTTTCCTTGAAAGTTGGATGATCAATCCAGAATTTATTGAATATGAAGGGTCTTTTCTTTGGTGTTGTTTGGAAGCCTGCTTCAAGTTGCACTGGCCCGTGATCATATCCACCCCAGGGAAGGATGTTGAACTCTAAGGTTGTCCCCTGCATAATGATTGACTCCGATATAAGGAATCTATTGAGTCTTGTAGCTACCTGAAACTGGTTCATCCGTTTATTGTTCTAGGTGAACTGGCCATTCTTAGTTTTGAGATCTACCAGCTCTGCTTTGTCTATGAACTTTGAAAAATCTTCTGCATCCCAATCCAGTATTCTTGTACCATCTTTCTTCTCCACAAGTTAGGTGATGATGTTGAAGTCCCCTGCCAGGATCCAATGGAGGTTGGTGGATCGGGATTTTAAATCTTCTAGGTCTCGGATCATTCCTCTCTTTTCCTCTGGCCCTTGGTGCCCATACACATTAGTGCAAAGAATCTCCTCTGTGTTTCCAATGATTTGTATGCATACCGTTAGGGTGTACCTAGTTTATTTGGCTGCTATTAGATTTAGAATTTGTGGGTTCCACAAAGTGAGAATGTCGCCTGACCTTTAGTGGTCTTCGATGGCTACCATTTTGTACTTGTGCCAGTTTTGTTTACTGATTACCTCCATTTTGTCTTAGTGCATTTCGTCTCTTGAATGAAACAAAGATCTGGTTGTTCCTGCTTTAGTTTATTCCTAAGTATTCTTTGATTTCTTGCACTGTTTAGGCCTCTTATATTCCAAGTTATGACCTTCATTTAAACATGTGGGGGGGAGTGGGTAAAGAGTTTCTTGATCTTACCCAAATTTATCAATAGCGCTCCCAACTCCTATAGGGATACACTGTTTGATTTCCTACCTTTTTTCCTCCTCGTCTGCTTGGATGATAGTTGTGGTTGTCCTTCACCGGCTTTGACTCCTAGGTGTTCTATCTCCCCGTGTGTGTGTTTTTGTTCTCTAGCTTTGGATTCCTCCCATAGGAGAAATAGGTACTAGATGCAGTTAAGTTTCTCTGTTTGTATGTTGTCAACTCCCTGCCTTTTCCATTTTTCCAATATGTTCAGAAGGTCTATCGCTTCCCTTTCCACCAGGTCCCTGAGATCAAGGTCTTCTGTGCCTACTTCGCTTGGGGTCATCTCTGCATCTCCCTCTGCATCTTTCATGGCAGTGCTGTCATCTTTTGTTTCTTCATCCATCGGGGTTGTGCAACTCCCCTGTGTCGTCGTGTTGCTTGATCAATTGGTAGGCTCTTTTGTTGCTTGGTCTCTGACCTCTTGAACTTTTTCCGAGTCACTTTCGTCTTCTGTCCCTTTGTTGGTTTGGTCCCTTCCTTCCATTTTATTCCGGGTCTCCTGGTTATTTCCTGCTGAGGTTTTATTTTTCTTTTTATTTTCTCTGTTCCTGGGGTTCAGTGTTATAAACCCTTCCTCATCCTGCTGTGTTTTGGGGTTTGCCGCTTCATGCTTTTTATTAAGAGGGCATTCTCTGATCAAGTGGTCATGTTCATGGCATCTTCTACATCTAAAGGGGATTTGTTCGTAATCTATGTTTTGGATCCATTCCTCATCCCTGAATTCCAGACTTATGGCTTCTAGGAGTGCTGCATAAACGTCCAACTCTATGCAAATTTTTGCGTACGATGTGTATCTTCCTTTTATGGTGGCTTATGAGGTCTTCACATATTTCCCCAGTTTGTTCCCTATTGCTTCAAAGGTAGAGGGAAGCTATTATTCTAAAGGTAAGGAATAGAATCTTATCCAGACCGGTACCTTTTTGAACGTTTCTTTTTCCGGGGAGAAATTTTCTTTCCAGGGTTGCATGTATAGTCCAGCTGAGGCATGGAAGTATGGACCTCCCTCGAAGACTCTACCCTTGTCCTCCAGGTTCATGAAGACTGTTGTGAAGAAACCCTTCGAGCCGAGGTGGAGCTCCATTTCTCCATTTGGCTTCCATTGATATTTGATCCAGTTGCGCGGAGTTCTTTCTGTGGGCCATAACCCCATGAACTTGCATATGAGCACATGCATCTTCATCTGGTCCCTGTAGAGTTGCATTTGTGGGTCCTCCAGTATTACCTTGGGTATCATTGTTGTTTTGGGCTTGCATGGGTTGCGCCCTTCTGTCCCGTTGGCCTTCGCGGTCTCTTGCGTCTCATTCTGAGTTTCCTTAGTGTCTTCACCTATGGTCTGATTTTTGTCCTGGCTTCTTTGTTAACGCTTCCCTAGGTCTGATCCTGAGGTTCCTGTCGCTGGTGCCTTGAAAACTATGCCTCTTGGCCCTTTCCCTCTGTCCACCACTACCTGTTTGTATGAGGGGGTCCCCTTACCCCCCCCTCTTTGGTGCTCATGTTGCTCTCTGCTGTGGTTGCGACTATCAAACCCTAGCTCGCCGCGACTATCAAACCCTAGCTCGCTAACGAAACAAAAAATAATTTAATTTATAGCTAAACTCTAATTTAAATTTAATATTTAGTTAATCTATAGTTTAAATTTAATTTATAGTTTAAATTAGGGTTTAATCTATAATTTAAATTAGAGTTAAATTTAATTTATAGTTTAATTAGGGTTTAATCTTTAATTTAAATTAAGGTTTAATATATAGTTTGAATTTAATTAGATTTAATCTCTAGTTTAAATCAGATTTAATCTATAATTTAATTTAATTTAATTTATAGCTAAACCCTAAGTTAAATTTAGTCTATAGTTACCCTAGATGGGGTGACACACATCACTCGAGTGCCACGTCGCACCAGGCATGGCCAAGCCATAAATAAGGGTGGTTGAATCCTATCCCCTCGTCATTAAGAATGGGAGCCAGCCACAACTGCCAGCCAAGAGCCATGGGACTTCTCCCTCGCACGAACAACCCGACAGCCAAGAATTTCAATGCTAGGGAGGCGATAATGACAACCATCTCGTCACACCTCCCGGTTATCATCCAGCTCTACTTTAGATTTCTTCATTTCTCTTTCGATCCGCACCAGGATAGCAGTCTTGAGCTTGAGAGAAGCCATTGCTACACCTACTGCAACTTTACCAATAGCATCATCCTCTTGATGCCCCGGGAGAGAGGAAAGTTGTGTCGCGGCCCTGTCTGGTACAACCTGGTTGCAAGATAGAAATGAATGTAGAGGCTTGAGAGGGTTCTCTCAATTTCCCGCACTCAGAGAGCTTAGATTGCTTGTAGGGATGGCAGTGAAAGGATGGCCTGGTCACCTCCAACAACGTTTGTGGAGGAGGTCATCTCGGAGGAGCCCATACAACTCCCTCTGGAGTCTATGCTCTTCACGGTGCCAGAGAATTGGCAACTTCCAACCAGCTTCCCTGAGGAAGAAACTTGGGCAATTACAATGGCTCACCATAGTATCGGCACCATGGAGTCACGAATGGAGGAATTCCATATCTTCTACGTTGAGGAGGAGCTCCCGGAGAAGTGCCTAAAAATGGCTGCTCAGGATGACACAAACATGGTGGGTTACACTTCTCTCAAAGCCTCAGAGCAAGAAGATGACCCCGGGAGCACAGGGACAGGAGCAGAGGACGGAGCAGAGGAGTGGAGCGTAGGAGCAGACCACTAGGACAGAGCAAAGGAGGGACTTCGGGCTACAGCAAGCGAGGAAGGGGGGGTGGCATGTCGGAGGAGGGTGGAGAGGTCCTTGCGCCACCTCCTATTACGGTAACATCGGATCAGTGGTGTGTCCCTCTGCCCTTCTTCCAGGCGGAACAACTAGACATTGTGTTCAACTTGAGACGCCAGATGGTAGATCAGGTCTACCATGGCACACTCATGAGCCAACGTATAGACATGCTTTACGAGGCTTTCTCCAATGCACCAGCAAATCAAAGATGTCCGACATGTGCGAGACTCTATGCCCTGTGATCTCGGAATGGACTGCAAAATGAAGACCTCAACGGGTAATTACTTCACTAAGATTGCCTTCTGGTTATGGTTAGATGCTCATGTTCTGGTTAGGAGTTCAGTCAACTCAAACTCTTTACTGTTTAGTTTATTTTCAGTTTCAGTTTTCATGGATAATGCTTAGACTATAGGCCGCCACCTGTCCTGGTTTCCTCCAGGCAGGGCAGATGGCGATCTCCCTCTTTTGGACATGGTTATCTGAGGCTGCCAATTGTTCCGGTTTCCGCTAATTTGGCGGAACAATTGGTAGCCTAAGGACAAAGGTTTATTTTTGTTTATGATATAATATAACACGATCCACTCTCTTTTTACTTAAAAAAAAAATTAATCTATTGTTAATCTGTAGTTTAATTAAGGTTTAATATATACTTTAAATTGGGGCTTAATATATAGATAAATATAAACATTAAATTAGGGTTTCACTATAATTTAAGTATAGATTAAACACTAATTTAAATATAGTTAAACCCTAATTTAAATTGGATCTATAGTTAAATTAAATTAAATCTATAGTTAAATTAGGGTTTAATATATAGTTAATTTTTAGGGTTTAATATATAGTTAAATCCTAGTTTAAATTAGATTTAATTAGTTTAATTAGAATGTAATCTATAGTTTAAAATATGGTTAAATTTAATCTATAGTTTTATTAGGGTTTAATCTTTACTTTAAATAAGGTTTTAATCTATAGTTTAAATTAGGGTTAAATCTAAGGTTGGAAAATTCCAAAAAACTATCTTTAGATTCACCATTTTCCCTTTCATTTGTATATACATTTAAATTTTGAACTCTATTTATATTTTTACCATGTATTTTATGGATATATTCTCGATACAAAATTTAATAGCAATTTTTAAAAATACATTTTATTTGGGTATTTTTTATTTTGTATATAATATTTATAGTCATCAAGAATTTGGTTATAAAAAATGTAAATATTAAAATGTTTATCCTTCATTTTATAAAGGATAAATAAGGTTATAAATGAAGTTATATTTAGACTCAATTCCTTTGGATAGGCTTAGTTCAAGTACATGTTGATTACACGGAATTGGTCAGTGGTACAGGTTGGTACATGTTTACAGTGGTATATCTCATAGTGACAGTGAGACATTGGCTTCACCATTTTACTTATATTTCAAGGTGGCAGGACGGGGAAAAAATAGGTGGTTGAAGCCACCTTCCGTTTGTAGTTGGAGAACATAGGGGGTTGTAGCCTCCTTCTGGTTGTAGCCAGAGAATTGGAGAGTTGTAGCTTCCTTCAATTTGTAGCCTGAAAATATAGGGGGTCAGAGCCTCCTTCCAATTGTAGCTGGAGAACAAAGGAAGTTGGTGATTCCAATGAATGTAATTCTTAAAGACATATAAGAAAAAACATTATGTGGTTTTCTCCCACATTGGGTTTCCACATAAAAATACTGGTGTATTGTGTATGTCTATGATTGTTCATTGTTCATGGTTTATTTACTCTATACTTATTGGATGATAATGGTATATTGATCTTAAAGGTAAATAACACTTGCATACTATAGTTAAAAAGGACTAAAAAACTCTATTACTGATTCACCCCCTCCCCTAGTAATCTAACAATTGGTATCAGACCAGGTTCCTTCAGAAATCAGTTTAACCACTAAAAGGTAGATCACGGAGAGAAACAATATGTATAAAAATGGAATATCCCAGTATGATGGACAGAACTATGCTTTATGGAGTAGAAGGATGAAAACATATGTGCATGCACATAGATTTGAGGTTTGGAAATCAATTGTAGATGGATACAAAGAATCAACAGTTCTACCAACAAATGAAAGTGGAAGGAAACTCAGTCTAAATAATTCAAAATCCACAAATGCACTTCTAAATGGTCTTTGTGATTTGGTATATTCCAAAATTATGCTGGTACAGGGTCATACAACAACACAAGCATTTTTAGGTGTGTATGCAGTGTGTATTCTCTCAGTGGGTGATTTCACCTGCCCTGATTTGATCTTAATAAAAGTATCTTAGGACTGGTTTTTCCTTCAAGGTTTTTCCAGGGGCTTATACCCGAAAATATTAGTGTCTTGTGCATGAGATTTTGGTTTCCTTATTTATTCGTTTGTTACATGTTTAAATCAATATCACGAACTAAAATTATTCCATTCTAAAAATATTTTTCTCATAAAAATCTTACTCAAATTAAATTCAATACAAGTTAAAAAGTTCTTTTAAACCTAAACACAGTAAAGACATTCTTTTGTTTGGAAGTTTAAAAAATATTTGATCTTTACCTTAAATATGTATATTTTAATCTATTAAAAAATCATACAAAAAAGTAAAACAAGCCTACATTCTAGCTCTAGGCCACTCTGAACTACCCTGTTTAGAGTTATGGGTGAAGATATGGAAATGAAACCTCTAGCCTAAAATGTCTTTCTTTCTCTAGATTTTATTCCAGCACAAAATCCTCACTTTGCACAAGATTGTTTGAAAATGATTTCACACCTTGGGTGCTGTCCTCTTTGTCAACAAGTTGAGGAAATTGCATAACATATTTTGAATCAATGTAGTTACACTTCAATCCTATCGGATCTGGGCACCTCTTCTTTTAGTCAAACCGATCGAGACAATCATAAAATTACAGACACCATTCTTGATTGGAGAGAAGAGGATTTTGGCAACCCCATCATCAATCAAATATGGAGGCTCTTCCTAGACTTTCTTCTCTTGGAAACCTGGAAAGAGAAATTGATGCATCTTCAAGAATGATTCCAAATATAATAGCCACATCTATAACACAAAGCTCTGAAATTTGCATACACATATTGCAACCAAAACTCCTCAATAACTAGGTAATCAATGCCATCTACCAAGACTAAAATGGAATTTTTGTCTTGTACATGAGGGATCACTATATATTATGTTTATTTTGTAAAGAACAAAATCATTATTAAAATCCAGATGGGAATGTTTTACTTGCATATACTCCAATTCTTTAGCTGCGAGCCTTTAATAACTTGAAGAGCTGTCTGAACATCAAGTCTGTTATACTAAACTTTGGCCTCTTCTCATACATCAAGACAAGGATCATATCTTGCTAATATATTTCTTGGCCTCTACTCATACATCCCAAAATATTTAAGCTATAGAGCTGGCAATGCCACATTTATAGATCAAATGAAGTCGCCAAACTAAACTTTGAAGACATTGGAATGTACTATAGCAGTTGAAAATTTCACCTTTTTCGCCTCAGACATAGTATTTGCAGGAGTACTATTTTTGTGAACGCATGTAGACATGTACAAACTAAATATGTCTATGTCATTATATTTTTTCAGATTTTCCATTAATGTAACTCTACAGTTTTGGTCGCTCCAAGGGTCATTGAGATAAAAATCACAATTTTTTTTAATCATCCTATGAGTTTCATAGAACACAATTGCATTACTCCATGCATGATCCACAAAACCTTCCAAATCATGACCATCCTGATTTCCCCCGTACACAAAAATTCTATGAATTAATGTATTGTGAAAAGGGTTTAACAAGGAGAATGGCGATAGTTACAATGAAACTAAAACCTAACCTTCGAAAACCTAAAAGTTGTAACAAAACCTTCTGAACCCTAGACCCTAAAAGTTCTAAACCTAAGAGTTTTAAGGTTTAATCTGTAATTTATAGTTTAAATTAGGGTTAAATTTAATCTATAGTTTAAATTAGGGTTTAATCTATAATTTAAATTAGGGTTTAATCTATAATTTAAATTAGGGTTAGATTTTATTTTTTTCCAAGGAAAAAGCTTAATTTTATATCATCAAATGTGATCAAATTTAAATTTTGTAAATACACTTCTAGAGTGTATTCTAGTAATCTGTATGTCTATGTATTTGCTTCAAAGCTCATTGAAGTTCTTCTTTTTTTAGTTCTATCAGTTAGGATTTTACAAAATTTGCAACCCAAAAGGGTATCCAATGTTCACAAGAAAGTTCTTTGTTGTTCGTGAAGTTGTTCATTTAAGAAATCTGAAATCTTTGAGTGGCCCAGTTCCATGTGTGTGCCTTCTTTCGAGGTCCGGTCCACCTCTTCATTTCTTTCATTGTATACATGATGAAAAGAAAAGGAATAAAAAACCCTCTGTAGTGATTTTATGTCTTCCGCAATATTAGCAAGTCTGATATTTATGCAACTTTGAGAAACATTAATCCAGTTTATCACATTTTTTGAGTCTCCATAAACTGTTATCACTTTACAATTATGTTCAAGTGCAAAGGCCATGAGTAGTTTGAGGATCATAAGTTCTGTGTAATTGTTTGTTCCTGCTCCCAAGCCATAATTCAAAGTGTAGTAGTGTGTGTCTGAGAAGTATAAGATCTCTCCACCTCCACAAATGTAATTTTGGGAGGCTCCATAAAAAAAAACCCAAGGACTTATTTTATCGATGGTTACTTCTTGATCTGGATTTTATGAGCATAACGAAATGAATACAGATTATTAATAGGTGCTTAACACAAAATAACAGAGATACAATAAAACTGGTTTTCTATTCAATAACGAAATAAGCTGAAACTGTAAAATGCAGCGGAAACAAGCTTGCTGGAATGGTGGCGGCTTATCTCTGAGAAGAGATGTGACGGCAGTGCACATTCGCAAGAAGAAGGTTACAATGAGGCTCTGAAGGCATTTTTACAATAAGAAAGAATGCCAAAAACCCTGGACGTCCAAAAACCTAACCCTAGGAGATGAAGCACCAAAAGTCATGTGGGCCCCGTTTGGGTAAGCTAGTACATCAACTTCCCGGGGTCATAACTTTTGCATACGGTCTCTGTTTTAGGTGTGTGATAGCCCGTTGGAAAGGTATCATCGAGGAGATTCATTTTGGGGGTTCAATTATTCCTTTTACTATCATTGAGGAGCTCGATACTGAAAAACCTTCATTTAGGCCTTCAAAATGGCCACAGAAGTAAAAACTGTTAAAAATAGTAGATTGCCAAAAATGTCAAAAAATTGTATTGAGCGAGTTGGAAAAGGTGGGTGGCCACTGATATCCATCTGGATCACTTCTCTTATAAATCTGGTCTTGACTCTCCCTTCAGTTGGAAAAAAATAGGATAGGATGGCTAAGCTATTGAGAGTAGTTTTTTCGGGTGCTAGTAAAACTTCATTAAAAATGACTTAATTCCTAGCAAGCCACACACCCCAGATGATCAGCAGGGGTAGCAATCTGTAGCTCTTAAAACCTCTGTTCTCCCACCAGTTCCTCCAAGCTTGTTCCAATGTGTGACCAATGCAATGAAAGTTATTTTTTAGAAGTCTGGGCACTTCTGTCCATACCTTGTTTATATAAAGACAGTCTATGAAGAGGTGATGCATCGTTTCTTCATATGTTTTACACAGCGGAAACCTACCCAGGCCAAAAATATTCCTTTTTTGGAGTATGTCCCGCGTTGGAGCCTTGTTTGTTAGCACACTCCACATAAAAAATTTCGGTTTTGCAGGACAATTTACTCTCCAGAGGTTTTTCCACCACCAAACCGATTTTGCATGGGCTTGTTCTTAGATTAAGAAGTTATAGCCTTCCTTTGGAATGTAGATACCAGAGGCAGTTCGGTCCCAAACAAGTTCGTCCTCTTGGTCCCTTAATCTAACTTGTGTTGTTTTTAGGACTGTAATGTATCTTTCCAGCTCTGTTGTATCTGCATCATTTAGTTCGAGACCAGTGGAAAATTTCCATCTTTGAGTCTAGATGTTTGTGGTATCTGGATCGACAAGTTTTTTTAAAGTGTCAAAGCCTTTGATTCTTAACAAAAGAGTAAGGTGATCTGAAAGAAGGTTATTTCCTTCACTTCCCATCGAGGGGTCAACACCCAACCTCACCCAATGACCATTTCCAATTTTCCAAACCATTCCTTCCCCGGTAATTGAGAAGGATTTGATGATAGCCTTCCAAATAACTGAAACTCCTTTCAATGATTTCTGTGCCCGTTTGATCCACAACACCACAGAATCAGGTTCAATGTATTTTCTTATAACTACTTTTGTCCAGAGACTGTTTTTGGTTAACAATCACCAGTCCCCTTTTGCAGCCAATGCTTTTGAGAAAACATGAATGTTTTTTAATCCCCATCCTCCTAGGGCCTTTGGGACAACAATCCTTTTCCATCGAATCCAGGGTGTCACCTGTGAATCTTTCTTCCCACTCCAAAGAAATCTGAAGGTGAGCTTTCAATCTGCCTCCAATGTTCCTTTAGGGATCCAAGGGAGTGACATCCAAAAAACTGGAATAACTTCCAAGACTGATTTAACTAAGACCAGTCTATCTACCCTGGAAAGCCATCTATGACTCCATGATAAGAGTATTTTTTCCAATTTTTTAGAAGCCAAGACCAATCCCCTTTCTTATAGTCGTTTGGTTTTAAAACAAAACCCAGATACTTCATCCCTACTTCTAAAGTCTTCTCAAAGAAGGGAAAAAATCATCGAAAAAGTCATTTTTCTTTATCTGAGAGTAAAAAGGAAGTGAGGGTAGACTTCTCTTCATTTATGAGCATTCCTATAGATTTGGAGAAGAGAGTTAAAATTATTTTTAGGATCCCAACCTCCTATCTAGACCCTGAAGTGAAAATAACTATATCATCCACAAAGAGAAGATGAGTAACTTGAAGAGAAGTAGTGATATCAATTCTTGGAAAGGATCCTGAAATTTTTTCAGCAACAAGTGCCCTGCTTAGTCCTTCAACTACTAGGAGAAAAAGAAGAGGGGAAAGAGGGAATCCCTATCTTAAGCCCCTTTTAGATCTAAACAAAGGCGATGCCAAACCATTTATGAGCACTGAGAAGGAGAAAATAGTGATGCAACACATAATCCATCTGATGAAAGGGACTACAAAGCCTAAATGTGTTAAGAGGAGACGCAAAAAGAGCCAACTTACTCTATCTTAGGCTTTGGAGAGATCGATTTTTAGGACAACACTTTTTAATTTTCTGGATTTGATGATGTGTAATGCTTCGTGTGCCACCCCTATCGCTTCATGGTTCTGCCTTCCTTCCATAAATCCAAACTTTTCAAGCGAAATTTTATCAGAGAGGATTCTTTTTAATCTTCTTGCTAAGACTTTGGACACGATCTTGTAGGATGCAATTGCATAGTGAAATTGGTCTGAAATCATCCAATGAATCTGGGTTGTCTTTTTTTGGGATTAAAGCTATGAAAGTGGAATTTAGGATGAGTGGAATTTGACTTGTTTGACTAATATCTTCAACTAGTCTTAGAATATCCTATCCAAGGAGATCAAAAAAGCCCAGAAAAAACACAATGTTCCATCCATCTGGTCCTGGGATTTTGTCCTTTTGAAAGCTGCTCATCACTCCCTTTAGCTCCTCTATGGTTACCTCCTCCATTAGCATTATGTTATCCTCCTCATTTGCAAAACTAGGGAAGTATTGTGTCATTCAGATCATTTCTTCTATGGTAGCCTTGCTTTCAACTTTGTAGAGTTCCTGGAAGTAATTTTTCCCTATTCTTGGCATTCCTTCAAAGGTATGTTCTTGTGTTCCATCTTGGTCCTTAAAATGCCAAACGTTGTTAGAGCACTTTCTACCTTTGGCATAAGCTTGAAAGAATTTTTTGTTCTCATCTCCACTTTTCATCCAAATGGCTCTACTTTTTAATCTCCACATTTCTTCCTTTTCCTTGATTAGTCTATTCCTCTGTTCTTCCATTCTAAGAAAATTTGTTTTAGTTCCTAACGATGCAAAACCACACCCTTCTTCCTCCAACAAAAGCTTTAGTTAGTTTTCTAGAATTTTGAGTTCCAGGTCCTCTGAAAGCAGTTTCTGATAAGCCCAACTCTTCGTTTTATCTTTTAATCTTTGGAGGTTTTTAACAAAGTGTGCACTAGGCATGCAGTTGCTTTCTAGAGTAAATGGGGGTCAGTTTTCTCGAACCAGTTTGGTGAAAGAGTCATCGGTTAACCAAGTCTTGTTGAATTTGAAAGGGCTTAGTGGCTTGTTCAACCCTTTTCTTAATTATAGAAAGATTGGAAAATGGTCTAAAATGCCTCCATAACTGATCCATTGCTTCATTTGTAGAGGCTTTTCCAGTAGAAAGTCCTTTATCAGGAAACAATCCAATCTTTTGGCTACACTAGCATCTCCAACTCTGTTATTTCTCCAAGTTGATTTGAGTTTTATAGGCTCCAGGTGCAATACATTTCACTCATCCAACTTTTGAGTGAAGAAACTGGTCAAAGGATCTTCTCTCACATGTGTTCCCCAAACTTCAGAAAAACCCAAGGAGAAGTTAAAATCCCCTCCCAGTATAACTTGTTGATATTTCAAGAAAGATTTTGAGAAGATTTTGTCCCAGTAGGGGCCTCTATTTTGGTAGGGGTCGTAGATGTTGACAATATTAAGTGGATCTTCCAAATCTGCCGAGAGGACTGTTATACCGAGTCCTGAATCAAAACCCCAGAAGTTCATGACTTTTATAGAGAGGGTATTCCACCCAATAGCTAGTCCTCAGGATCTTCCAAAAGAACCCAAAGTTTCGAAAATCTAGCCTGGGAAAAAGGAGGAAAGTCTTGATTTTACTTCTTCTCCTTCCCCCAAGGTTTCTTGTAGGAGAATAATATCAGGGTGTTCAGAATATATCACCCTCTTTAGGGCTGGTATTTTGAGGGGGGCATCCAAACCCCTACAGTTAAAAGAACAACATTTCATCAAGGCCCCTTTCCGTGGGCTCGCCTTGCTCTAAGTGTCCGTTAAATAGAGACTTGATTCCTAGCCAGGAGGTCTATCTTTTCTTTCTTCTGTGCCTTCGATAAGTAAGATTTTCTCCCCCGCCCAATTTTTCCATAGTTGTATGATCCATGGATAAACCCTCGGGAGGTCCTTTAGTTAGAGACCTTAATAAATAATGACATGTAGAGGTGGCAGAAGAGGAGGAGGAGGAGTCCTCTTCAAAAGAGGTGGGACGATGAACAAAAGAAGGATCGGGAGAGACAACTTCCAAAGGGGTCGAAGAGTGGAGGGAGAGAAGGGGGTAAAGGGGAGGGGGGAGGGGAGTGGGGGAGAGGGAAGGGAGAGGTAGGAAAGGAAGAGTCCTCAACCACTCACTGTCGTTTAAAGTTAAATTGTTAATTAAAATAGTAATGGGGGGAGCAGAGTTTGAGGAAGTACCTGAGGGAAGCAAGTATAGTTTGTCCAATCTTGGGAGGGCTCCGAGCTTCTGGTCCTGAAAAAGAAGCAAGTATTGACCAATGATCGAGGCGATCCAATATCGGGGCCTCAGAGAGAAAGTCAATCTGACATCCTTGTTCCTTCTGAGGGCCAATGGAGGAGGGCACCATAGGAGTCAAGTTTTGAGAGCGCCCTTTGCCAAAATTGTATACTGCTCCTCCAGTTCTGACTAGTAGCTTACAACTTTTGATCAGATGTCCAAATTTATGGCATCTCCTACACCTAAAAGGGATATTTTCATAATCCAATTTCTGAATGTCGGTGTAGCCTCCACAACTGAGATCAACCTCTTCGCCAAGACCTTCCCTGATGTTCAAATTGACCAATATCCTTGCCACCTTCCTTTGTTTTGATTCTTCGAAGGTCATATCCGCATCCAAGAAGTCGCCTAAGAATTTTCCAATAGATTTGAAGTGCTTGAAGGTCCAGAGATGAAAAGGAAGTGCAGGGAGTCTTACCCAAACCTAAATTTTATCCAAACATTATGTACTAGCGTCAAAGAGCAGACTCTAGGGTTTGAGAAGGAGAGGAGAGTTGTTTATGCTCCAAGGTTTGCCTAGCGCCCACTTGGAGTGCTCAGAGTTTTGGAAAGTAAAAGAAAAACAATTCCTGTTTAGCTCGACAAGCTCCAGAAGATAACCAAGATGTTCCTTTCATACATTATGCATCCAATCAATGATAGTTTTGACTGCAAACGTTCTGCCAGTGGCTCGGCCTACCAGTGTTTTATTTTCCATGTGGATTACCTGGCTTATCTCCACTTCTTCTCCGAGGGCCAGGTTCCCAATCTTTCCTTTTGATTTTAGGTTTCTCTTTTTAACTTGGTTCCTTCTCCTACCTTTCCTCGAGGGTCACCATATACTGACCTGCCACCGGAGAAAGGAGAAAAGGGAGGCTCCTATGAGCGTTCTTTGGAGATAAAGGACCAGTCACATCCTCTATGTTCTTTGGCCTCTAACAAAGCTGAGATAAAACCCTTGTTGGTAGGAAAGGTAGGAGAACCTTCTCAGCCTTGTTTAGTGAGAACATCTGGAAGACCCGAGAGCCCTTTGAAAAAACCAGCGGAGCTAAGACCTACATGAGGAGACGAGGGCAGGGAGAGTATAAGACCTCCTTCAGCTTGGTTAAACCAATCCAGATTCGAGGCTCGGTGTGCACTAAGAGGGTAAAGAGCCGCCTGTAGTGTTGCTCAAACCAGAAAACCAGGGATCAGTGAAGTCTACGAAAAGGACATTATCGAGCAAAGGATTCTAGAGAGTATGCCCCGGCTCGATCATCTGAGGAAGTTGAGGTAGGGGAGGAGCTTCGCCCACACCCACCAATTGTTCAGAAAGACCTGCACCTGTCAGTTCCTAAGTCAACACGGCATCCAGCGAGGCAAGTTCCAAGTTGGTGCCAGAAAACAACGTGGTCTGTGGGAAGGAGGCTTCCATCGTAAGAGGGACGACGAGAAACAACCGGGAAAATGACTGCGAAAGGGGGAAACGCGAGAAAAAAACAATCGAGAGACTGGAAAAGGAGTGAGCCTAACCAAAGGCCCGAGGGTGGTATACAGTCTTTAACCATAGGATGGTACGGTTAATCCGTTCCATAACCGCAGACCCCGTTAGTGCTCAACCGAATGACGCAAAACCGTAACTTGTCTTAGAAATTTATCCTCTTTTCGGTTAAATTTAATTTATAGTTTAATTAAGTTTTATTCTTTAATTTAAATTAGGGTTTAAATATATAGTTTAAATTTAATTAGCTTTAATCTATAGTTTAAATTAGATTTAATCTATAGTTTAATTTAATTTAATTTATAGTTTTAAACTCTAAGTTAAATTTAATCTACACTTAATCTATAGTTTAATTAAGATTTAATATATACTTTAAATTAGGATTTAATCTTTAGATAAATCTAAACATTAAATTAGGGTTTCACTATACTTTAAGTAGAGATTAAAGGCTAATTTAAATCTAGTTAAACCCTAATTTAAATTGGAGCTATAGTTAAATTAAATTAAATCTATAGTTAAATAGGGTTTAATATATAGTTAATCTATAAGTTTAATCTAAAGTTAAATCTTAATTTAAATTAGATTTAATCTATAGTTTAATTTAATTTAATTTAAAATCTAATGTAAATTTAATAATCTATAGTTTAAATTTAATTTATAGTTTAAATTATGGTTAAATCTATAATTTAAATTAGGGTTAAATTTAATTTATAGTTTAATTAAGGTTTACTATTTAATTTAAATTAGGGTTTAAATAGATAGTTTAAATTTAATTAGATTTAATCTATAGTTTAATTTAATTTAATTTATAGTTAAACCTTAAGTTAAATTTAATCTATAGTTTAATTAAAGTTTAATATATACTTTAAATTAGGGTTTAATTTGTAGATAAATCTAAACATTAAATTAGGGTTTCATTATAGTTTAAATATAGATTAAACACTAATTTAAATATAGTTAAACCCTAATTTAAATTGGATCTATAGTTAAATTAAATTAAATCTATAGTTAAATTAGGTTTTAATATATAGTTAATCTATATGGTTTAATGTATAGTTAAATCCTAATTTAAATTAGATTTAATCTATTATTTAATTAAATTTATAGTCAAACTCTAAGTTAAATTTAATCTATAGTTTAAATTAGGGTTTAATCTATAATTTAAATTATAGTTAAATTTAATTTATAGTTTAATTAGGGTTTAATCTTTAATTTAAATTAGGGTTTAAATATATAGTTTGAACTTAATTTTTTTTTGTTTGTTAATTTGTGCAGAACCTGCGATTAACCTGTGGCTTGAGAAACCGCGACTCAGGGGCATCTAAGCCGTCAAAATCACCCGGGGATCGCACCCGGCCTGAGCCACA
>ML776659.1:2469582-2480877 GCA_009831015.1 Picea engelmannii | reverse complement strand
CTCTCTCTCTCTATATATATATATATATATATATATATATATATATAACATAAACAGTTGTGATTTTATATATTAAAAAAGGAGTAAAAGCTTCCCCAAGATACATATGGTAGAGTAGTGGAATCTCTGCTCTTCTCGTGAAAATCTGACTGTCTGTTGGATACTAAATATGCTGGTGAAACCAGGCCAAAAGGAACTGCTATTTTGCCATGTGAAAATGGGTACATAAATGTGCAAAATTAACAAAAATTTGCAATTCATCGAAAAAACTTGTCTATTGATTTTGGAAAACTGTTGGATCCTCCTGAGAATTTGTTGGGTATGTCGTTGGATTTTCCTTTGGGTGATGAATTCCTTCTGCTGGGTTCGGACAAATTGGGACTAATGCTGGCGCAGGAGGAGCCAATGGGTGCTCATTTCTTGCGGTTGAGTGGAAGGTTGAAGGAAGCCTTGATCCAACTGAGTCATTAGAATTCACTCGGTGTTGAGAATGATTTAAAGGATTTACCAGTTGTTGTGTTACTCCTCCAATTTTCCTTGTATTTATGTTGATCCCTTGAAGTGAAATTGCTAGCTCTTGGTTGTGCCTGATCTCTTGCTAGTGTTGTTGGCTTTGCAAATTAGCTACTTCATTCCACAACCTCTGGTTGTCCCTTTGAAATTATCTGAGTTGAGAGTATGTTTTCTCTTTTGTGCACCTAACATCCACACACACAGAGAAAAATTTCTCCCTCAATTCCTCTGAGACGCATGTCGGGCAAGAGCAAGGAGCTTTGGATCTTCGCCAAATGATGGTGAGATAGCACAGAATCGGGCTACTCAGATTTTTCGTTGTTGGAGTGTAGAATGCAAGTGGAATGGGACAAACCAGAATGCAAGTGGAGATCCCTATGTTTCGTTGTAGTAGTGCAGAATGCAAGCAGGATAAGCCATAATTGCAAGGGACAAAGCATATGTGTATGCTTGATGGAAAAAGGAACTAGAATTACCCACGAGCCGATGAGAGTTCACACAAGGAAGAGTGAGGGAGGTGACGGCATGGGAGCAGGGAAGGGCATCATAGAGTATGATTGAAGCGTTGTGAGTTTAATAGGGGGAAAAGGAAGCAGAAGGGANGGGGGGAGAGGGGAGAAAAGGAGGAGGGTAGGTCTAAGTTAGGATTCAAAAAGGCTAGTACCAAGAATTTGAAGAGGAGCCGACAAAACTGGTGAATGTTAAGGGAGCCATGCATGAGAGGAAACTTGGTTGATAAAGAGTTGGCCATGTTCTATGGATTTTGCTGATTTGGCCAAGCGATCATCTTCTTTATTCTGAGAATGAAGGATGTGAAAGAAATGGATTTTTGGAAAAAATTGTTTCATAGATTTGATTTGCATGTGAATACCACTTTAGGGCTGAGTGGTAGAGGTTGAGATTCCAAGGAGTTCCCTTATAACTATTTCAGAATCTCCAATCACAGTGAGGGATTGGATGTTTCTTGATGTGAAATTTGGAGACCCATGTAAACAACAAGAGTTTCTTATTTTTTATTAGTATTCTTCCCCAAACCTCGAGAAAAATTTGCAATCTTTTGTCCATCAGAGTCAAAAATCACTCCTCCCACACGTGCCTCCCCTGGATTGTCTGCTGCAGCTCCATCAAAGAAAAGCAGTGAACATGATTGTTGTCATTACCATTGGGGAAAGTCATTGTCGCAGAGACGGAGTTTCCATTCTTGCCTTTTAATTTCTCGATGTGGGGGAGGTGGGAGGGTTGTGGAAGAGGGTCCCAGAATGTATTTGATCCAATCTTCTTGACTCTATTCTAGGGTGCCTGCCATGTCATATCTGATTGCTTTGGTCGTGAAGACTTCAGAGACTAATCCACAAACTTTAGTGAATATGCATTGCAAAGGAGGAAGCTTTTCACGAAAAATGACATGATTACGAGCAAGCCAAAGTTCCCAACAGACGAATTTGGGGACTTGTGTCCAGATGAGAGTGAACTATTTCTTGTTTTTGAAGCTGCTAGCATATATTTGTTTCCAAGAGATGAAAAGATTGTTTCAATTCTTGGGGTGAGGGGGGGACAAGAGAGAGGGAGGGAAATGAGATTCCAAACTTGGGAAGAGAAAGGGCACTCAAGGAAAAGCTGGGAAATAGACTCTGAAGCTAAGAGGAAAAAGGGGCAGTGTGAGGGACCTTGTATTCCATGTTTTTGAAGGTTTTATGTTGTTAGAATTTTTCCATGAACCAACAACCAACATAAAATGTTTACTTTGGGAAGTGAGGGACCGAACCAGATTTATATCTAGATTTTGGATGTTGGGGGTCCCTGGTTTTCATATTGCAAGAGCGTATAGCCGACTTTGACAGAAAAAACATTTTCACCCCAGCTGCGGGAGTTGGGTAGGGAAATATGGGAGGGAGCGTGTTAGCACTCTGTAATTTGCCCAAGGCTGAAGAGGCAGTCAGAGAGGCAACATCAAAACCGCTTTGAGTCAGGGATCTAGCCCTCTGAGACTCAGAGAGAGATCTCTCTATATGATATAACTTTGTTGGAAGAGGATATTATGCTAGCTATGCCGAATAGGGTTATGTTCTTGGGGTTTTCTGGTTGAGACAACAAAAGAATACCATTGGGCTATGGGGTCTGTTCACAAACATAGAGATCAAATAACAGTTTATAAGAAGTCTTTTCACAGGGTGAGATAATGCAACTATTGGATTCTTTGGGAATAAGTGATGGATTAGTAGAAAATGTGAGATTATCAATCACAATAAAGAAGCATTTAAGAATTTCTTCACCACAACATCAGAAGACAAACATTTAGATTTTTTTAAAAGTTGGAAAACAAGGTATGCACAGATAAATCCTGTAACTTTAGCTCCTTTTAAAAGATCAGACTGACAACACAATGATAACAAAGGCAGATACACATTCAACGACGAGGGAAAAATTTCACCAATAGCTAACATACAGGAATCCTGTGAAACGTTTCTTTATATTTATGGAAAATCTCTGATAGAAGTTACAGTGCTCCCAGCCTGCTTGGGCGTGAAATCAACAACCTTTACATTAAAAAATCATCTCTGAATAAATAGGGGAGATCCCCCAACAAGTCTCGAGAGTCAAAAATAGCCACAAAACCCACAAATTCTGGAACTGTCTGCCATGAAAGACAGACCGATTTTTTGCGAAAAAGGGGTCCGAACAGACCTTTTTTTCTCTTCAAAAAAGACACCTGGGAAAACAATGAAGGAGGTTATTGTAGATGGGTATGTTTTGGACAAAATCCTCCTTTGGTTTCACCAAATTCGTCCCCATCTGGCCGTAACATCTCCCACAAGATCAGGACTTTAACGGAAAAGCGAAAATCTGGAAAAAAGGGCCTCGAAGATGGCTTCGATTCTCCCTGCTTCTGGCACCTGTGAAAAACCTGAGAGAGGTTTTTGTTCTTCATCCCGTTATGGAGAAAAAACTCTCTCTAGTTCTTAAAATTCATTTTTATTTGCCCAAAAATGGCCTCGGACGAAGACATGTTGAATAGGAGAAAATAGGCAAAAAATTGAAAAAGCGGTTTTTTTTTCGTGATTGGTGGTATTTCGGACCCCCCTGAGGTGGTAAGCAGTTTTTTTTTTTTGGGGGGGGGTCCGCTGGAATAGGGAGGCGACACGTGGATGGGGGGTGGTATTGGAAACTACCTCATTCCGGACCCCCCCTCTCGTTAAACTCCGGATGGTGAGGGGGGGTCCAAAATTTTTGTCATTCGTTGATTTAAATGTATGGGATATGATGTATGTACGGGGGTAAAATTAGGGTCGTGCATCTTTTACTTTGTGTTTTAAATCATACGTTTTATTATTTCTTTATTCAGTTTTTGTTTTATTGTTTGTTTTTCGTTTTATTATGTTATATTTTTTATATTTTGTTTTTTAAATTTGTTTTGTTATATTTTGTTTACGTTTGGTTTTATTTTAATATAGTTTTGTTTTATTATGTATTTTATATTTTATGTTTTAATTGTTTCATATTATATTTTTTGTTTGTTTAAGTTTTTATTTAAATGTTTTTATATTGTTTTATTTAACATTAATTAATAAGACTAACCTAGTTACTAAACTAACCTAACTATTAATTGATTAATTAATTAATTATTAACTAGTTTAGCTTAGTTTAACTACACTAACTTATTGTTAACCTTTATTTAATCTATTATTCTTTTTACCCTAAGCTTGGTTTATGCATGGATGGGTGGCGAGAAAATGGAGGATGTTGTCATGAGGTGACGGGGTATGTCGGGAAATGATGAATGGTAAGTGGGAAGGATGGTAAGCGGTAAGTGGTCTGGAGCGGAGGAGGTCCAATGTGATAGATGGGTGACATGTTGGAACAGGGCCCGCCGGGAAAACCGCTTCATTTTGGAACCCTCCCCACCGTTAAAGGCAGAACGGTCGGGGGGGGGTGTCCGGAATTCAATCTCAGCCTTTGATGAAAGCGCTGGTGCCTCAGCCGTTTAGATGTGTGCCTTCATTATCTCCGATTCCGGACCCCCCCCCCCCCANATCGTTAAAGGCAGAATAGTCAAAGGGGTTTGGAATCCACTGTCAGTCGTTGATCTACGTGCCACTAGATCGACCATCGATCTAAGCACGTTCTTTATTCTCCAGGCGCGAATGCAGCAAAAACTTAGGCTTTAGCGATTTTGGTGGGTTTTGTGCACTGCTTCCTTTGAAAATAATTTGCAGAGATGAAATATTATTTGCAAACCTATGCACCCAGAGTGAAAAATTTCCAGTCAACAGATGATCCTATGAATCATAGGGTTATAACAGAGCGCGTGCGGATAAATTGTTGAAGAGAGTGGAAATTAAAGGTCTAATATGATAGGGAGTGTGTGGCGGTTTCCAGTTTGTCCAGTCCCCCTCAGATTTCCATTGGAAGAAATCCTTAAGAAAGTAGAGGACCTCTGAGTAGCCCCAGTCTTTTAGAGGGCGGAGAGAAACTAGACTATTCAAGGGGTCATGATCCAGGATACGGTCAGTCTAGACACTTATATGCGCTTCATTTCCCGAGGCCCAAGAGAGCTTGATTTGATAAGAGGGAAGGCATTTTTTAGGAGACGCCAAATTGAAGAACTAGGGAGAGGGGAAGTGGGGGCATCAAGGCAATGTAACCTTGAGAAGTTGAAATACTTGGCTATTAGAGCTGTTTTCCACCTATCTATAGTTCCTGTAATTAGACTCCAAGCAAGTTTGGCTCCTAAAGAAGTGTTCATTAGAATTGGATCCTTATAGAAAGTCCACCTTTGTTGAGAGGTTAACAGACTTGTTTCCAATTAAGAAGGTGTAATTTTTTGGTATTTGTTTTCTGTCCAGCCCAAAGGAAACTCCGAAGAGCTCTAGAATTTTTTTCTAGATTGATTTTTGGGGCTAGAAGACTAGAACACTGAAAAATAGAGAGTCAGGATGGTACATATTTGAGGAGTACTGATTTCCCAGCTGGATTCAGCCAATGACTCCCCAGTTTTGAATTCTTGCGATAATTTTATCAATTACTTCCTGCCAGACCAAAGATCCATAAGAGTTTAGGAAGATTGGCATTCCCAAATATTTGAAATATTTCCAGGTGGTGATGATGGGAAATACGAAAATTTTGGCAATTTTCTCTTTAATGTGACCTAGGACGTTCCACCCGTAGATCCTACATTTATTTGAATTCAGTTTTCCTCCAGAATCCGAGAGAAAGGAGCCAATAATTTTCTAAAAGTGGATAAAAGTGCGTACGATGGCCGCTCCCAAGATTAATGTTTCATCTGCAAATTGAGAGTGGTTTATCTCCTTGACCCCTCTCACAATAAGTAACCTCGAGAGTCTACCCTTTATTCTTTCATCTTCTAATTTTCGGTTGAGAGAATCAGCTAGAAGAATGTATAGGAAGGGGGAGAGGGAGAATCCTTGATGGAGTCCTCTGTTGCCCTTGAAAAATTGCATAGTTCGTCCATTTATTAGGGGAGAGATCTAAGGAAAGTCAATGCAAGCTCTGATCCAACTGATGAAATTTTTGAAAAACCCATAAGATTTGAGAACTGAGAATAGGAAAGAGTGTTTGACCTGATCGAAAGAATTCACCATATCAAGTTTGACGACCATTCCTAGGGCTTTACCTTTTTTGTTGGAGTGTATGGCCTCTTTTACAAGCATGATATTATTTGTAATCTGCTTGTCCTTTAAAAAACCACCTTGATTTTCTGATATTAGCTTTAAAAGAAAGGGCTTTATATGATTTGCAATGATCTTGGTAAGGATTTTATAAGAGGAGTTACAAAGCGAGATGGGGCGGAAGCGGGCGAAATTGGAGGGGTTGGAATCTTTGGGTATAAGCGCTAGGAAGGTGGAGTTTGTGGCTCCTCCAATTTTCTACTTTTGGAGGGTGTATTTCAGCATTTTCTTTAAATCTCGTTTGATGATGTCCCAAAAAGATCGGTAAAATCTGGTTGGAAATCTGTCAGGTCCAAGAGCTTTGTTAGGGTCCATGTCCCAAATTGCTTTGGCTATTTCTTCTTCTGTTATCTCCCTAACTAATTGAGTGTTTTCATGCGCAGAGACTATGCTTGGAATATTGGCTAGCATGTTTAGAGCTTCTGCATTTGTTCCTTCATTGCTTGGTTGCTGTGTAACATCCCTCCCTGGCGCGCTTACAGAACTTATCCTTTGAGGACACTTGCTCGCAAGTGATCTGGATTTTTATGATGATAAAACATTTATCCTTCATTATGATGCGTTAAGATAGATGACAGGATGTTTTTACTACTTTGATGTAGACAGGTGCTGCTGACTCAGTTTCATTGAGTGTGCAGGGTTTTGGACCTTGAGGATGCAGAGGCATCGGTGGAACCCCCTTGGACTCCGGATTGAGTCAGAGAGTGTGCTATTTGGGTTGATTCATTGACGGTGATATTGCTTTGTTTTGATGATATGATATTGATTTTATGATATGTTGTTGACGTTCTGACACGACGGTTGATGATGCAGGCTGACGATAGCTTGCCGACCAGACTCACATATGGAATAAAGGGGCCACACATGATTTCCAGAGAGGTTGAGGGAGAGGTGTGGACAACAACCCTGCCACAGCCTACTAGCACTCCCGCCGTGGCTCAAACTGTAGGTTAACGATTACCTAGTTTGAGAGGATCCACGATGCCGTGAGGGCATACTGCGACAGTCGCTCACGATGATTCTAAGGGGCACGCAATAAGGTGTGGGCCTTATTCCTTAGAGCCCTTAGTCTCCCACAAGTTCACCTGGCGGAGTGTTGACTCCAGGGGTTATAGATGTCTACCAAACAGTCAAGTCGGCGAGTGGCACCCTTGGAGAATGTGGTGCATCCTGAAGGTCACGTCGTGCAAAAGAAACACAAGTTGGCGAGTGGCACCCTTAGAGCATGTGGTGCATCCTGAAGGGCACATCGTGCAACAGAAAGAAACAAGGCGAGTGGCACCCTTGGAGCACGTAGTGCGTCCTGAAGGGCACGTCGCATTGATGGTGATGATGAGACAAACCTAGGTGACCCTAAAGACCTTAACGCCTGAAGAAATTCTCAAAATGACTCCCCTAATTAATTGTCGCCCAGTTCAAATCTAAACCTAAATTTAAAACATCTCTAAGATAAAATTTTGATAATCCCTAAGAAAAGATCCTACAAAAATAAACATAAGGGCGTAAACTAAAACCCTCCTAAGTGTTAGTTAAAGTCTTCTTAAATTAAGGGGGGGGTAAAGTATTGAGGGAGATAAATTAATTGAAACCATGGATTTTAAATTATAAAGAAGAAAGAAAATTATTAAAGTGTGGGAGTATAAAAGTTAGGATTTTAGAAATATAATGAAAAGACTATTAAGTGCATTTATCTTTTTGGGTTTAAAAAAAAAAAAAAAAGGAAAGGAATAAATAATAGAAATAAGGAAACTTGTAATAAAGGAAACTTAATAAAGAAAGGTAGGGGACATAGGGTAAAAAACAAAAAGGAATCAACAATTAATAACTTTCTATAATGAACTGGAATAGCAACTTCTTTTAGGGAAAGTTATTAAAAGCATGTGAGGGGATCTAGGAACCCTAGGAGTAATTTTAGGAGCGACTATAGGGGGGGTGAGGGAAATGAGTCTTTTTATATATTTTTAAAGTAAATAATTTTGGAGAAAGGTGGGGGAGGTGTGACACTTGGACGACAAAGAATTTTTAGAGGATTGTCATTAAAAATTAAATTAATAATGATTTAGGGAAAGTAGGTGGTTCTCAAATTTCTATACAAGAAGGGGAAAAGGAGGAAGAAGGGATGAATGGTTAGCGTAACGTTACGCTGCCGGATTGAGGCTTGACTGTTTGCTTGTGAGGAGTTGGGAATTTCTCAGCTGTATTGGAGTGGTAGCTCAGCCTTGGAGGCGAGCTGAGAAGCTAGTGTTATCTCTGGATCTTGTGTGGCCCCTTTGCGGCTCGGGGGGCTAAGGGGGAAGCAGAGTACCCCTAGCGATTGGCTGGGAGGTACTGGTGTAGTCTCTATGGTCGGCGAGCGGGAGCGGCACGGAGCGCGAGACGCGGCACAGAGCGAGGGACGTCAATCGAGGATGACGTAAAGGCAACGGTATGATTTCTTAAACTGGTAGAATAGAATGCAGCTGGGATTATGATGTAGATCTGCTTGGTATTGAAAGGGTAATATGGGGTTAAATTTTATATAACTTTTGTTGTGTCTTCTGTTCCCTTAGATGATTTGATTGTAAGTTATCCAACGCTCATCGAAAACCCTGATTTATCTTGTTAATGGTCTTAACCTCTGCAATTCTGTCGAGTGTATGAAGGGCTTATGCCACCATACATACACCCTTGTATTATTTACTAGCAAGCCCGTCCCTGTCTGATTCATCCTTTGCTAATGGTCTTTAACTCGGGGCACAGGTTGATTGTATCTCTGCGCCTTAAGACGATTTCCTGCACTCTATTTCTGTGAATTATTGTTAAACCCCCAGCACTTGTTGGATATCATTCGCTGATATTTCTGTGGGCGATACCTTCTTTGTGGGCGTTTTGTGTTTTCTGTGGGCGATACCTTCTTTGTGGGCATTTTGTGTTCTCTCTGGGCGAATTCATTTACTGTGGGAATTCGTTTTTTCCGGTTTAAAATATCTTGCGTTGAATTCGTTCTGCACCTGTTGGAATTCGTTTTCCTTGTGTTGAATTCGATTTGTACCTATTGGAATTCGTTTTCCTTGTGTTAAATTCGTTGGAATTTGTTTTTCTTGTTTGAATTGTCTTGCGAACCGTGGAGGAATTGATTTGCATGTGAATTGCGTTTGGATTGTGTTTGAACTCGACTGGTGCATTGAAGGCGTTCTGCGTGGGAAGTTTATTTTATTTTAGAGCAGCAACCTCACCGTGTGTGCACCAGTAGGTGCGCGCTGTCATAGCTTGCGTTTATGTCAATCCCACTGTGATAACTCTGGACACCCCATGTTGCACACAGACGCAAGTTAACTTCCTGGTAGCGCCTTGGCTTAGGGTAGCCACCTGCATGGTATTTTTTTTTGGGCAACAGTTCTTAGCAATTACTGTTACAGACTGGTGGCGTTTTAGGCGTGCCTGGTACCATTAATCCCGACACCTTCCTTGGAATGTCCATCCTGGGTAGGTAACTCTGACAGGTCAGAGCAAAAGTAACCTACCTTCACTTTCTTGGTTGTTTTCTGGTGCGTATCCGTAATGCTCAAGAGCTGTCGGGCGTGCATGCACCGACCCTTCTTAGTTTGGAGGCCTCTTAAATAAATGCTTGAGTTAACTCCACGACCCTCATGATAATAAGGATATTTAACTGATAGTTAGTTGCATTGTATTTAATGGCGATGACAGTTTTTTTTATTGTTATTCAATTGATATAAATTGTTTTTATTTAATTGTTATGTACTTGCAATGATCATTAAATTGTAATATTATTTATTTAAGCGCAAATTAATTGGTGGTGAAGCCTGAATTAGAATGCTAGTTTAAAGTGCCATTTTAAAATGCATCATAACTATTGTTTAAGGATAGTTGGCGGTCGTGGCTTGCTGATTAGTTGATGGCAAATATAAACTGATATATTAAAAGACAGGTCGATTGGTTTTATGGAGATTACAATGTTTTGCATTAAAATTTTGTCATAATGGAAAGTAATGATTGCATTAAAAGTAATTTTTCTTATGGTATAAAGAAAGGTAATCCCCTTATGGAAAGAAAAAGCTTTGCATTAAATGAATCCTTATGATTTTCTTCCATGTTATATAATGGGAAGTAAGCATGGGTTAGGTTAATGCTATTATAACATAAAGGCAATTCCATGGGATTGATTCTTTATATCCCTACTTGTTCCCTATATTGTTCTATGGGATTGATTATTATTATTATATCCTTATATCTTTATATCTTTATATATTGTTCTTGGGGATTGAATATTATCATTTTATATTGTTCCATGGGATTGTTTCTTTATCATTATATATTTTAAATATTGAATGGGATCGATTCTTTATATCCCTTCTTCTCCTTTATTTTTGATGTATGCAGGAGATGATAGTTATCATCATAAGGTCATCCTTGAATGCTATTACCTTTAAAACATTGTCATGTTAAACATTGATATTATTATATGTGTGTCTTTTAACTATGATGTTACCATGTCTTTTGAATAGGATGATAATTGTCATTAGGAGGTCATCTTTAAATGCTATTACCGTTAAACATTGTCATGTTGAACCTTGTAATGTATATGTTGTCATTTTAATTATGATGTTACCTTGTTATTTTTAGTTACAAATATGGTGTTAGTCTTGTATATTTACAATAGGGTAAGGGTATTGTCCTTTAGTGGAAAGTTTACTAACATTTTACTGATATGAACAATGTAGATGTAATACCCTTGCCTTGGAAAATGCTATGTAGCCTTGATAACACAGGAACGTAAGGACGTTGTTATATGTTTACATTGATGTGGTAGTATAATGAAATGTGGAGGTTAATCCATTATAATGACATTAAATTCTTTATATTTTCAGCAAACGGGGATTTGAAATTAATTAAAGTACATTATTTAGGACTGGGTCGGTAACTCGTCGTTTAAAGAAAAACAAATGGAGTAATTGGTCTATGATTTAGGTCAGTGAGTCTCAATAGTGGTTGGTCGATGTCGAAATCCTTCTGACTTGCGTCTCCTGTAGAGGTCGTGGTTGTCCTTGTTTTGCAGTACTTGGTTGTCTTGCATTGCGTGATCTGATTGTGTCGG
>ML776659.1:2396958-2424616 GCA_009831015.1 Picea engelmannii | reverse complement strand
TTATAATACACTCATTACTTCACTTTATTATTTACCTTTTAAAATCTCTTAAACCACTTTGACTACTTTGACCTTTTGGGGCTTCCAGATGACATATGAGGGTCCTCCAACTTCGTAAGGCCATAACTCTCAAACCGTGAGGAGTTTTGTGACATTCCACATACTACTAGAAATGGAATGACATGTACTATCCATATATAATAGTATTATCTGAAAATATATCATAACTCTTTAACCGTGAGGAGTTATGTGGCGTTCCACATACCACCGGAAATGGAATGACAAGCACTATCCATCTAGGATAGTTTACCTGACAAATTCATTGTCCTTCATCTCATTATTCCAAAATTAAGAATGGGTTCTCTTACTCCACAAAGTGTCTTCCCATGAGGGCTTTCACCATAAGGGGACCACTTTGGAGTTCATCCATCTTTACTTCTTATCAACCATGAAAAGATAATAATGAGTCATCTTTACATCAAACAATCTTGGGTACATTACCCAAACCTTTGTGCTACGAGGCTATCTTCAAGGGTTGGCATCAATGAAAACCAACCTTAATCAACATATGTGGGATAAATTAAGGCCCTCCTATGATGATTCTTTTCTGGTCAACTTCAACTCATTATCTGAGAATTAGACTTAAAAACTAACTAGTACCTTGGAACTTTCATGCCTCAATGGCAGGTTTCCTCGCTTTTGACAGTGGGTTTTCATTATTAACCTTTGATCGAGAGATTCCGCTGAGTGTTCAACTTCAGCTCATTTATTCACATTCCTTGGATTGTACTAAGATACCTTGGGAGTCATTGACATTAATGGTGATTTCTCTCACACGTGTTAACGGTATACACTAATGACCGGTAATCAAGTGGTTTCTACCATGTTCAACTTCAGCACCTGTAATCACATGGTTAGATTCGTACTATATTGTGGTGGAGATGAAGACCTTGGATCTTTTCTGACAGATCCAGGTTGCATTGGAGTATATTCAAGTTGTTTTTTTACATAGATCTACATTGTATGTCTCATGTCTATGTTCAAATTTGAGTCTTTAACACATAGATCCACAGTGTATTTTTGGTGGCTATGTTTAGATTTGAGTCATATTGGCATGGATCCACAGTGTATGTTTTGTGGCCATGACCTGTCTTACTTGACATGGATGTTTGCATGTCGGCATTTATGCTTTGAGTCATTTGTATTCTGAGTATGGGAATGCCTACCTTAGTGATGATATATTATTATATAGTATTTCTTTGTTTGTTGGCAGGTTTTCGACCAACTGTTCCTTGTTCCCTACACACACTCGACAAAGTATTTCAGCTATCACTCTTTTCTAACTTCATACTTTGGGGGGCTCTCTGTTACACATTATTTTCGTCACCCTTATGACCGTTAATGATGTAAACCTATATGTTTCCTTATGACAGGTCACTAGCCTGGATTCCTAAAGAAAGAAAGGAGAAGAACTTTTCCTGAGAGAAGAAGTTGTGCTTTCCTCTATAAAAACCCTATTAAAGATGATTTCTGTAGGCTGCTATATACACAGGGTGCGGAAATGCCTGGTTTCTGCAGTCTGCACTATAGCTAGGGTGAGGAAATGCCTGGTTTCTATAGGATGCACTATAGCTAGGGTGAGGAAATTCCTGATTTTCACAGGCTGCACTATAGCCAGGTTGTGGAGTTTTCACAGGTTGCACTATAGCTAGGGTGCGGAAATTCTTGTATGTGGAAAAATGAGAATCTTCTCGATGCTTCTAGAAGGAGAAGATTCTATGATGATCTGGCCTCCGAACGGTTTGGATCTTACTCACTTTCATGATTTAGTGGAATCATCCTAACCTCCTCACCTTATCCTCTTCAACTTATAAAAGGAGAGGAGCTCTCATGGAGAAAGTTAGCTTGATCTTGATTGGGTTGGAAAGTTCTTGAGTCTTTAATATTACAAATTTGGCTTGAGATTGGTATCTTGGTTAGATTGGCTTTGAGATTTGATTTGTCAGTATAGATTGTGAATAGCTATTAGATCCATGGTCTTAGAATCTTTGGAGAAAGAAGTGTGTGGGAAGCAAGGAATTGTTGGAAGGAACCTTACGACATCAAGGTGTCCGGTTGTAGTCTATCTTCCTATTATTTAATATAATACAGTGGCATGCTTATTTCCCATAGAATTATCTTTATTTTATTTCATAATTCCTTGATCATATGCATAGGTTGTCATTGAATATACTTCTACTGCTTTCACTTTGGTTGGTTTTTGTCTCACTGTAGGATCAATATCACAAGAGAACCGAAGAGAAACAGGAACAATAAAGACATAAAGAAGAGACACTTAGAGGTATGTCTCTTGTCTTTTGTTTGGTAGTAAATTCGATGATTAAAGCTTAGGGAAAGCTCCATGTCCTGTCGTGTTTTGTTCTAGATATAGGTGTATCTAAGGGGATCGATTCATGTCTACACTTAACGATTACCCCGATAACAAAATTGGTGACTCCACTGGGGACTAGATTGTTTTCCTAGGTTTCCTTGCTTTCTTGCTTTGATTGCTTGGATTCTATTTTCTGATTCACTGGGAGATCCAGCTTGACTCTCTGACTATTAAACCACACTGGAAAAGCCTTCTTACTTTTTTATTTTTTCATTTTTACTTTGATTTCTGCACCCTTCCTTGAGGGACAGTGCGACGACTTAGGATTTCCGCACCCTACTTTTGTAGACCAGTGCAGAAACTTTGCACCCTACCCATATTGGGCCTGTAGAAATCAAGGATTTCCACACTATGTTAGTCTACAGCCTGCGGAAATTGTGAAAATTTTGATTTTTGATGGTTTTTTCCTTACCCTGACCTTGGATTTGGTTTTGGGGTGAATTTTTGGGTTTGATTATGATATGTTTACAGTCTGCTTGATAGATTTGAAACTGCTTTTATCCATCTTTACTTTGTTTTCTTTTGAAAGATTTAGTCTCTTGCTTTGAGTGTCTTTCAGTTACAAAGCACCGTCTTTTCTTTAGAATTGTTTGGTGAAAGAATTTATTTTTCTTTTATTAAATAGTTCGTGTTAAAAGAGAAAATTCTTTGGGTTTCTTTGTTTCATATCTCTTTGCTATTTATTTTAGCTATCATTGAAACAAAGAGTTTTAATTTCTTATTTTATATTAGATTGGGGGCATCCTTGCATTTGAAGTAGTGAAATTGCATGGTTTTCGGTATTTTTTGGTCTTAAATTCTGAAAACTTTTCCCCCTCATGGCCATGGGGGGCCATGAATCATGTATTGGTGTAGAGTCTATTTTGCTCATTTATTGAGTATCTTGATATTGATGAGTTTAGTTAAATTTTGGGACATTGTGCATATGGGAATGATAAATGTTTTCTCCTTTTCGTAGCATAGCTTTCATAGAAATGAAAAGATTGCATCTTCATCTCTTTTTGTAACTTTCGAGTCAGTCAAAACACCATATTGTCCATGCTATTTTCCTTTTGAGTAACAACAGCCATAAAATAAAGTGCTTATAAAAATTGATTAGACATTTTTATATTTTCTGGTAGCAAACCTACATTAGATTAGTTGTAGGGTTTTGGAATAGGTGTGAAAGATAACTTTCCAAAGATGCAAACAAACATAGAATCTTGCGTTAGAGGGCGGTGAAATCCACTTGCTACATTTTGTCCTGGGAAGCCCTTCTAACACAAGGGTCAATCACGATGTCGCATTGAGACTGGAAATGTTACTCACCCTACTTTGTTGGTCTTGTTGTAGAGATTGCACGTATTATGGGGGTTGCTTGAAGGTATACCCACAATGATGAGTGGAATCCTTTCAAGTTGATTTTGGGCTAGATACCCTGCCTTTGCGCGCATATCAGACTGTCGATTGTTTCCCTAGGCATCATTGTAGTAATTGGTAACCTTAGTGGCCTATCTCTTTAGGGTCTTTACACAAGGTGACTGTGAAGGGGCAAGTCTTCACGATACCTGGAATTGACGTTGGCCAAACTCACTCGGGCTCCTTGGAGGGTATATCCATGATTATGTGTGGGAGCTTGCACCAGGGTGTAAGTCCATTAATTAGGTCATCAACGTAACTTTTTCACCCGCTCTATCTTAGCCCCTTCTTACATTTTTCCCGCAACGTTGGATTTCATCACCAACTAGTGCGTTCATTGTGAGAGGGTTTTGCTTGCTTGCTTTCTTACTATATTTTTAGCGTGTGTTGTTTGTTTTCCCTAGTGGACTCTAGGTTGGATTTTTTTTTTTAATGGCGTCAGTTCCCAGAATGACCAATAAAGGAACCTCTGCTCCAGGGGAACCTTTTGTTTTTCCTTGTTACGAAAACATTGGTCCTCCTCACATTGCTACTTTGAGCCTTCCAGGCCTCACAATTGGATTACCGGTATGGTTGTTTTCCACTCAGGTAATCCCTAATGCAACTAGTAATTCTGTTGTAAGCAATTCCCCCCAAGAACATCAACCTCATGTTGATCCTTCACCTTCTTCACCAGTAATATCTTCTTCACCTTCTCCACTTGCAAGGTCTTCTTCCATTTTGATGCAGGAGCATCGCCTTCACAACCATCAGCGCACATGTGGAGGAGAGAAGAATGACATCTCAGCGATGCAGAGTTCAAAGCAAGCATTTATTCAAAAATTAAATTGGTTGTTGGGATATTTTTGAAACGACATTTTATATTGTAACTTGTTTGTAAAGTATTCAGGACTGTAAAAGACCGCAAGCATGGAGTGTTGACTCTGCCTGATAGTAATTAACATTTATTGTAATAGAAACACTAGTTATGTGATACTTTGAATTTTGAATTTAATAGATTTCAGGAAAGGACAAGAGGGCTCAGAGAGTCGGTCCTTAGATAGTTTTTCATTTTTCATTGTAATAGAGGGGATAGAGGAGTAATAGTAGGAGATCAGGAGAACAGAATAGAGTGGAGCAGAAACACCATGTAATTTTCGTTTTTATGAATGAATAGAACAGATGAAAATTGTCTCGAATCTACTGGAGTTGTGTTCATATTGAGTATGAATGGATGTATGTTAGTTTGTGTATGTGTAGTAGTTACAGTTCATTTTCTATGTATGAATGACTGAGAGAGTGATTGTATGAATCCATAACGGGACTGGATAAGTTTTAGTGTTCTTCTACTGAACCGTGAACGCAAGGTGTGCGTCGACTGAATCACGGAACAATTCAGGAAGGGAGGTTCAGAGAAAACAAAGGAAACTTTAAGAGCCCATACGTAAGGAGTGCATAGGACCTTGAAACGGCTAAGTGTTGAAGAACCAAAAAGACGAGCGCCAGGTGGTCGAGAAGAATTTTCTTTTTTGAGAAAATCCTTCGAGTTGAGCTATTCAAAATCCTACCAAGGATAAAATCTAAGAAGAGATAACACTTTCAAGAAGTGTTGATGAAGTCTAGAAGAGGAAGATTAGTCAAAGGAACGAAGGATCGAGGTTTGTGGAGGCAGACAAATCTCCCAAGTGTGGGAAAGAAAGATCGCAGAAGCTCAGGAGGAAGAGCACAGTAATTGTCATATCTTAGCGTAGAGAGTCGACTGTCGTCGGATCTGGAAGAGTCGCGAGGAGTCGAATGGACAATAGATAAAATTCGAGAGGAAGTGTCGATCTGCCGACAGCTATCAGATCTGTGGAAGTAGCGCGAACCTTAGCGCTTTGTGGCCAAAGTAGGATTTCAACATTCGACGTTTGGAGAAACAAGAGCGAAGTTCCTTCGAACTCGCGTATTGCGAAATCCCGACAACCATTAGATCTCATGGAGGGCACATGTCAATTGGGTGAGAGATCAAGAGTCGAGGTGCATGGCAGTCTAGCAACGTTTCACAAAACCAACGACGAGATCGTGGTCGTCAATACATAGAAATCTACGTCGTAGATTTCCCTAGGGAGGTTTCGACATTTTGTGGATCGGGAAAACAAGAGAGGGAGTCTTTCGACCCTCTTGCCAAAAATCCCAAAAAGGAGATAGTCGGGATTTGATCTAAGTCATGGATCAAGGGGAGATTCTGGACCATTAGATCGTCTAGAAGAAAAATGTATTGGCATTTTCACGTACCGGGAGTTTAGAGTGGAGATAGCATCATTCGAGAAGTCCCGAACCACGAAACATGAAACACCTTGTAGGATAAGGGTGTGGTCACGGCCTTTGGTCGTGCGGAGTCAGAGCTCACGCTAGGTGTTTGTAAAATTCGTCTATGTTCGAGTTTGGACCCATGGATCTGATTTGCAAGGTTCTTGTGAGAACCCTAAAGAGTTGTTCCAACTCAGAGTTAGAAGACAATCCAGTGAACGGAAGGTCGCGGACCCCACTAGGGTAGGGGGTTTGCATCAGGTGGTATCAGAGCCGAGATTAAGCTTGTTTGCAGACAACAGACAAAGAAAAAAGAGAGGGAGTTGATATCATTGTGGTATCAAGGAAATTTCACTTATGTGTGAAGGTGATGCAGTGAAGTCATGTTGACAAGAAGACGCAGAGCGAATGCAAAGATGGAAGAATAAATGAGGCAACTTCGAATGAGATTAGATTCCATGGAGACAGCATAGTGAAGAGCACCAAATGTTGGTGATATCAGTGAGGAGGAAAGCAAAGAAGAAGTCGAAGGAGAAGCTGGTGAAAATGATGTAGAGGATGTTGCACAGGACCGCTTGATCAAAGTTGTTTAAAAAATAGGAGCTAGAGCAAGGATAGAGGTACCTATGTACGAAGGAAAATTGGAAGTTGAAGAATTGTTAGAATGGGTACACGCCATGGATAAATACTTCGATTATGAAGATATAGAAGAAGACAAGATGGTAAAGCATGCAGTGACAAGACTGAAAGGCCATGCAAGGTTATGGTGGGATGAACTGCAAGCTGAATGCAGAAGAAATGGTAAGTAGAAAATTAAAAGCTGGGATAGGATGGTAGCTAAGATGAAACCTAAGTTTATCCTGAAGGATTACCAGATCAATCTTTATAGAAGATTGCAAAACCTAAAACAGAGAGGTTTATCAATGAAGGAGTACACTGAAGAATTTTACCGACTGAACATCAGGGCTGGACAGAAAGAGAATGAAGATGAGAAGACAACCAGATATATCAACAGGCTAAGATATGACATTCAAGAAGAGATCAACATGATGTCTGTCAGTACGGTCGAGGATGTTTATCAAGCAGCCTTGAAAGCTGAGGAAAAAATAGCTAGGAAACAAAGGCAATGAAGCAGAGGCAAAAATTCAAGCCAAGGCAAAGGAACCAGCAGGGAGAAGTTCCAGAATTCAAAGTCGGAAGCTGATAAACAACATAGTCACCAAGAGAAGGGTGGAAGCTCTAAAGAGGGACAATTTGGTGGATGAAGTTATTTTTCCAGGGGAAGAGGAAGAGGAAGAGCTAGAGGTGGCGTAGTTAAATGCTACACCTACGGAAAGGAAGGGCATAAATCATGGGAATGTCCGGATAGAAAACAAGAAGGCGGAGAAGCACACATTACCGAAGAAAAGAAGCATCTGGAAGTAGAATCCGCAGAAGGAGGAAGAAACCTCATGATGAGGAAAGTTCTTCTCAAACCTGAAAAGGAACCAGAGGAACCAGTTCAACGAACAAGCCTATTCAGAACTGCTTGCAAGTCAAAAGACAAAGTTTGCAAGGTGATCATAGACAGTGGAAGCACTGACAATCTCGTATCCACGGAGATGGTGGAGAAGCTGGAACTGAAGACGACTGCACATCCGAAGCCATACAAGGTATCGTGGTTGTAGAAAGGACATCAAGTCATGGTAAGTCAACAATGCCAAGTTGAATTTAAAATAGGAGGTTACAAAGATGAAATATTGTGTGATGTAATTCCTATGGATGTCTGTCATATTTTATTGGGGAGACCATGGCAATATGACTGAAAATTTATTCACGTTGGTAGAAAGAATACTTGCACTCTAGAAAAAAGTGGTAGAACACATATGTTGTCACCCATAGAAGCCAAAGAGCCAAAGGCAGAAGCTAGTTCGAGCATACTTCTCATGAGTCGGAAGGAGCTCTTGAAAGAATTCAAGGAAGAGAAAGAAATACAGTTTGCTATTGTGAGGAAGCCTAGAGTAATCCTTACAAATACTTTTGTAGAAGATTTGCCTGTAGAGATCCAGGAATTGTTAGAGAACTTTGTCGATATAGTTTTGAATGAGTTACCACACTCATTACCACACATCAGGATCATAAGCCATCACATTGACCTTATTCCAGGAGCTATTTTACCATACAAATCCGCTTATAGGTTGATGCCTAGAGAGAATGAAGATGTCAAAAGTCAAGTCTAGGAGTTGTTGGATAAGGGGTTAGCCAGGGAAAGCCTAATCCCATGTGCAGTACCGGCTGTATTAAGCCCAAATAAATATGGAGGATGGAGAATGTGTACAGATTCTTGAGCCATCAACAAGATAACCATTCGATACAGATTTCCTTTACCAAGGATGGACGATTTGATGGACTGTTTGAGTGGAGCAAGCTATTTCTCAAAGATAGACTTGAAGAGTGGATATCATCAAATCCGAATGAGAGAGGGAGATGAATGGAAAACAACATTCAAGACGAATGAAGGATTGTTTGAATGGCTGGTCATGCCATTTGGGTTGACAAATGCACCCAGCACATTCATGAGATTGATGAATGAAGTGTTGAAAGACTTCATAAGAAAAAATTTCATAGTATATCTGGATGACATAATAATGTTCAGCAAAACAAAAGGAGAACACTTAAGACATTTAACAACAGTGATGGAAATATTGCAGCAAGAGCAGTTGCTGATAAATCTAAAAAAAATGTTCTTTTATGAAGAAGGAGCTCATATATTTGGGTTTCACAGTCTCTTCAAATGAATTGAAGATGGACCCAGAAAAGGTGAGAGTGATTAGAGAATGGCCATCACCGAGCAGTATATTTGAGGTAAGAAGTTTTCATGGGTTAGTGAGTTTTTATAGGAAATTTATCAAAAATTTCAGTGGCATATGTGCACCCATGCTAGACACTGTGAAAAAGAAACACAAGTCCTTCAGTTGGACGAAGGAAGCTGAGAGAAGTTTCAAAGTATTGAAGGAGAAAATCACAGAGCAACCAATTATGTTCTTGCCATATTTTGGGAAAACATTCCAGTTGAAATGCGACGCAAGCAGATTTGCCATTGGAGCAGTCTTGAGCCAGGATAATAGGTCGATTGCTTATTTCAGTGAGAAACTGAATGAATCCAAGCAAAAGTATTCCACATATGACAAGGAATTCTATGTGGTGATTCAATCTTTGGAAAAATGGAGGCACTATTTAATTCCTAAAGAATTTGTCTTGTATAGTGATAATCATGCTTTGCAATTTATTTCTAGGCAAGAAAAGATTAATCAAAAACATGCAAAATGGGTAGAATTTATGAAAATTTTTACTTTCGTTACTAAGCATATTGTTGGAACTGCTAATAAGGTCACAGATTCTTTGAGCAGAAGGAGTTTGATTGTACAGGAATTCTGAGTGAAGACTTTGGGGTTCGAACACCTCAAGGAGATGTATAAAGAAGATGTAGATTTCAAAGAAGCTTACGAGGCATGCAAAAATGATTTATTGGGAGATAGAAGCCCATGGACTGAATATCTAATTCAGGATGGATTAATGTTCAAAGGGAGCCAATTATTTATTCCGAAGTGCTCAATGAGAGACAACCTACTGAAAGAAAAACACAGTGGAGGTTTAGCTGGACACTTTGGTCACGACAAGACGTTTCCACAGTTGATAAATTCATATTATTGGTCGAGAATGAGAGAAGAAGTGAAGAAGTTCATGAGCCAATGCAGAATTTCTCAGTATGCAAAGGGAAGACAACAAAATACTGGACTGTATCAACCATTTCCAATTCCAAAGAGGTCGTGGGACGCAATCAACATGGATTTTGTTTTGGGATTGCCCATAACTTAGAAAGGGAGCGATTCCATATCTGCTGTGGTGGACAGATTCTCGAAAATGGCACATTTCATACCATGCCAGAATACAAGCGATGCCACACACATCACCAATTTGTTTTTTAGAGAAGTAGTGAGACTACATGGATTGTCGAGGAGCATAATTTCAGACAGGGAAACCAAATTTGTGGGACATTTTTGGAGGACTCTATGGAAAAGGATGGGTATGAACTTATATTTTAGTTCGGCATATCAGCCTCAAACGGATGGACAAACCGAAGTTGTAGACATAAGTATTGGGAACTTGTTAATAAGTTTAGTCACTGAGCAAGGTCGACAATGGGATCAAATTCTGGCACAAGAAGAATTCGCGTTCAACAATTCAGTGAACAGGAGCACAGGAAAAATTCTGTTTGAAATTGTGTATGGCATACAGCCAAGAGGGATCAAAGAATTGAGGAAATTAAGTCAACATGAGTTTAGAAGTGCTGGAGCAGAAGAGTTCGCAGCGAAGATGCAGAAACTCCATGACAAAGTCAGAGAATAGCTACAGGACAACAATAAGAAATACAAGAGCAAAGTTGACCAGAGGAGAAGAGAAATTCAATTTGAAGTTGGGGATGAAGTTTTAGCTCATCTGAGAAAAGAGAGATTCCCAAGGGGAACATACAACAAATTAAAGATGAAAAAGATTGGACCGTGCAAAATTCTCAGGAAATTCGTAGCCAATGCTTATGAGATTGAGTTGCCAGACAACGTTGGGATATCACCGATATTCAATGTTGCAGACCTATATCCTTACCAGAGGGATGAAGTATGAGAGGCAAATTATCATCAAGTTGATTCAGTGGGAAGAGAAATTGCCCACAACAGAAATACCTCAGATGGAGAAGATTATTGAGCAGGGGGATGGAAAGAAAACCAGGAGGAAAACATACCCCGAGTACTTAGTGAAGTGGAAAGATCATCCAATGGAAGATGTAAGTTGGGTCATAGAACCTGATATTTTGAAGCATGGGAAGACAGTACAGGAGCTCATGAATAGGAGTTCATGAAAGATATTAACCAGAGGAGTATGATGCAGGAGTATCACCTTCACAACCATCAACGCACACGTGGAGGAGAGAAGAATGACATCTCAACAATGTAGAGTTCAAATCAAGCATTTATTTAGAAATTAAATTGGATGTTGGGATATTTTTGAAACGACATTTTAAATTGTAACTTGTTTGTAAAGTCTTCAGGACTGTAAAAGACCACAAGCATGGAGTGTTGACTCTGCCTGATAGTAATTAGCAGTTATTGTAATAGCAGCACTAGTTAGGTGATAGTTTGAATTCTGAATTTAATATATTTCAGGAAAGGACGAGAGGGCTCAGAGAGTCGGTCCTTAGATAGTTTTTCATTTTGCATTGTAATAGGGGGGGTAGAGGAGTATGAGTAGGAGATCAGGAGAACAAAATAGAGTGGAGCATAAACACCATGTAATTTTCATTTTTATGAATGAATAGAACAGGCGACAATTTTCTTGAATCTGTTGGAGTTGTGTTCATCTTGAGTATGAATGGATGTATGTTAGTTTGTGTATGTGTAGTAGTTACAGTTCATTTTCTATGTATGAATGATTGAGAGAGTGATTGTATGAATCCATAATGGGACTGGATAAGTTTTAGTGTTCTTCTATTGAACCATGAACCCAAGGTGTGCGTCGACTGAATCACGAAACGATTCGGGAAGGGAGGTTCAGAGAAAACAAAATAAACTTTAAGAGCCTGGACGCAAGGAGTGCATAGGACCTTGAAACGACTAAGTGTCGAAGAACTAGAAAGATGAGCGCCAGGTGGGCGAGAAGCATTTTATTTTTTGAGAAAATCCTTCGAGTTGAGCTATTCAAAATCCTACCAAGGATAAAAGCTCAGAAGAGATAACACTTTAAAGAAGTGTTGATGAAGTCCAGAAGAGGAAGATTCGTCAAAAGAACGAAGGAACAAGGTTTGTGGAGGCAGACAAATCTCCCAAGTGTGGGAAAGAAAGATCACAGAATCTCGGGAGGAAGAGCACAATAATCGTCAGATCTAAGCGCAAAGAGTCGACTGCCATCAGATCTGGAAGAGTCGCGAGGAGTCGAAAAGACAGCAGATAAACTTCGAGAGGAAGTGTCAATCTTCTGACAGCCGTAAAATCTGTGGAAGTAGTGTGAACCTTAGCACTTTGTGGCCAAAGGAGGATTTTGGCATTCGGCGTTTGGAGAAACAAGAGTGAAGTTCCTTCAAACTCGCATATTGTGAAACCTCGACGATCGTCAAATCTCATGGGGGACACACGTCAATTGGGTGAGAGTTCAAGAGCTGAGGCACGTGGAAGTCAAGCAACATTTCATAAAACCTGTTAGCGATGGAAGTCACTCCTGGATTGCTTGCAGGAGCAGAGCCCAACGTCCATCAGTTTTTATGTCACGGTTTAATAAATGGGCGATCAAATGGGTAGAGACTCGAACAGGTGTCGCTTCAAATTAGGAATTGTGTCTGATAGCAAGGAACGAAGGAGGTCTTGACCCAACTTCAGTCAGGGAGTTGATTTAAAGATGGGCAGGTGGAAGACTTGGGAGAAGAATGAACAAACCATCTCAGGCAACAGGCCTTTCGGTAGTTCGTAGAGGAAAAACTATGAATACAAGATCCACTTGGTTCAGGGCTTCACGAAACTGAAGGTAAGACTTGACTGGATCCTCTAATTCCAAGTCATTCAGTGCTGAGAAGTTCACAAGGACTGTTTATAACAACACAACTATTACAGTGATCCAACATACATCATCCTATAATAGTCACAGCTTGAATGGATCCTCCAATTCCGAGCTGCTCTAATACAGTATATACAAAGACATGAAAGAAACTAACATTCATCGGGCAAGAAGTCTCAAGAGTCCAGAAAAATCAGAAAACAGTTCTTCATTAAATTTTTTACAACTGGGAGTCTTGCTCCACCATTGATGCTTACAAAAATACAATTACTGAGTCTATATACTCAGAAAATTCGCCTAGCGGCGACCTGTTCAGTCCTTCCAGGCTTGGTGTCCCTTCAGCCAAAAATGGGATGGGTAATCACTATTGGACCCCACCTCATTTACGTATGGCCCCTGTAAGAGGAGTAGCTGGGTCATTAAGAGTTGAGCTAGCGTGCACAGACCTTCTCCATCCGGCCGAGGGTTCAGCATGGCCTCTCTGAAAAATTGGGTACACAGGACCCTCTCGAGCAAACCACTCACTAGGCCCTCCATACCCCAAGCTTAATGAACGACAGGAGGTATCAACCACTCAATCACATCTTCATTTATTCCGAGTGAAAACCAGGATCGAGGTCTCACTAGTCGGTGCCTGGAGACCACGATGATCCTTTCGGCGATCGGACCCGACACCTTTGGCCCCTTTACGCACAGCTCCTTTTCTCCCTTTACGCACAGCTCCTTTTCTCCTTGGTGACCACGGGCTGTGATCCTAAGTTTAATTTCAAAGCGTTGTCGGTGTTTCAGGGATCGTGGGTGAGAAAGGAGCAGGACCTTTCCTCTTCAAAATCGCGATGGGCGAACTGTCGGGAGAGCTCAATTGGGCGCCACGCATCCTTGGAAACGGATAGTCCAAAATTCACCCGACGCTGCTGTGGGTCCCAGCTCCTGGGCACTTTCGATGCTTCGGGGTTTGGGGCTTCGCGATACAAAGTGACATGAAACCTTTACCAATCGAAATTTCGATTACCGAAAGCCGACGCGGCTAGACCTTGCACTAAATCCCGGGCGATTTGGTAGCCCCAAAATCCCGATGGTCGTCGATCAGCTTTGTAGATGGATCTCAGCTGCTGAAGACAAAACTTTTCCCACTCGCTTGCTTGGGGGGCTGAAATGAGGCTTTCTGCGTTGTGCTTGGGCACTTCTCATGCGACTCGCTGACCAGAAGGCCCCTTGCGCCCCGAACAAGAAATGTTACTAACATTAGGCTCCATGGGGGATAGAGTCGTCCCCGTGATGCTCTAAGGACTCATTTGTAGTTCCAGTGCCTTGTTGTTGGGATATGGAGTCATTTACTAAGCTGAAACAATAAAAGTAAAACAAAGAATAGAAAGGACAATATTCACAAAACATAGGAGCCATGGATGGCCCAGACAAAATATTTTTTAAGAAAGTGCCCATTCACTGGGCCGCCGAACATTTCTTCACCCTCCAAATCCTGCAATCGATATGTGTTATTTGAAAAAACCTCAGAGATTTTGAATGGCCCGATCCACAGGGCTTCAAATTTTCCGTGTTTTCCCTTGTCTTTCTTAGGAGCATCCCATTTCATTACCAGGTCTCCTGTCCGAAATCCTTCCTTTTTGGCCTTCTTATCGAAAACCTGTTTAATTCTTTGCTGATGGTCCTGAATTCTGTCCATTGCCTGCTCCCTGACCTGTTGGACTTCCACTAGCTGATGAATCCTTCTGATCATGTCATTAGGCTCCTCCTGATGGTCTTGGAGGAAATTTGCTACAGGAATGGCTAAATGAGAGGGGAAAACAGCCTCCACTCCATAGACTAATTGGAAAGGAGAGACATCGATAGACCTCTTCGTGGCTACTTGATCGGCCCACAGAGCAAACTTTAGTCTTGAATGCCAGGCCTTCTTGTTGTCTTCCAACAATATTTTGATGATCCTTATCAGACTCTTGTTGGAGGATTCTGCTAAACCATTTCCCTGTGGATAATATGGAGTGGAGTGAACCAGTTTGATTTCGAACTGCTCATAGAACTTGGCTAATGGCTCAGACCCGAAAGCAACTGCATTATCAGTGACAATTTTACTTGGGCAACCGAACCTTGTGATGAGGTCTTCCAGGAACCCAATGATTACCATGTGGGAAGCACTCCTGGTAGGGATAGCTTTGATCCAGTTGGTAAAGAAATCGGTAGCAGTCAGGATCCATCTGTGTTGCCCACTGGAAGCGGGGTGAATTTCTCCAATGAAATCTAGGCCCCACTACTGGAAAGGTCCTGAAACAACCACAGGATTTAGCGGCAAGGACCTGAGTTGTTGCTTTCCTGAATTTTTTTGACATTGGATACAGGCCCTAATTCCTCTATGGACATCAGCGAACAAGGTGGGCCAATAGTACCCGGCTCTGAGAATTTTGTGTGTTGTGGCCTTCCAAGAATGGTGCCCTCCACACAAGCCATTGTGAAATTCAGCCATGATCATTTCGGCCTCTTGTGAATTCATGCATTTTAAAAGTACCCCCAGGGGGTCTTTCCATTATAACACTTGATCAATCAGGCAGTATCTGACTGCCTTGAGCTTCAGAGCTCTTTCTTTGTTTCTTTCCAGGCCGTCTCGAGGCCGAAACTCTTGCAGAAAATATATGACATCCCTATACCAAGGACATTGAGCCAATGGGGGTTCCCTTTGAGGGTCTCTTTCAGACGACCGACCCTGCTGAATTCCCGAACATTTGTTTATGAAACTTACCCCCAGATCTTGGCAGTTTGCTTCAGCCAACAGCTTGGCTAATCCTTTACCTTTTGTCAATTTGGTGGGCCTTATTTCCAGGTCGAATTCCAGAATCTTAGCTATCCATTTTCTCCTCCTCTCGTCTATGTCAGGCTGAATGAGAATATATTTAACCGCAGCTAAGGGGACATAATCTATGATTTTTTATTGTAGGACATAAATTCTAAACGCCTTGAGGGCCTTTACCAATGCGTAGGCCTGCTTCTCCATATTGTCATATCTAACTTTGGCATCCCTCAATGCTCGGCTAAAATAGGCAATAGGTTGTTCTAGCCCCTCCTTGCTTTTCTGTAATAAAACAATAGCCGAGCATTGTCAGGTGAGGCAAAGGAGAAAATAAGGAAATCCTTTGAGTAGTCGGGACTGATAAGCACAGGAGATTCAGTCAGCGCTTTCTTTATTTGCTCAAAGGAATGTCACAATTGAGAAGTCCACTTCACTTCATTTCCTTTCCTCAACATGGTTGTTATAAGATTTACCCCCTCAGCAAAGTTAGGCACAAACCGCCTCAGAAAATTAATCTTACCAAGGAAAGATTGGACCTCCTTCTTGGACCTCGGGATTGATAGTGCTTGTATTTCCTCAACTCTGCTAGGGTCAATCTTGACTCCTTCCGCTGATACTATGTGGCCTAGTAACTTTCCCTCCTGCATGGAGAACAAAGACTTCTTGGGATTTAATGAAATGCCAAAACTCCTGCATTTCAGAAAAACCTTCCTGAGATGACAATGGTGTTGTTCTTTATCAGATTTTGAAAACACTGTGATGTCATCCAGGTAGACAACCACAAATTTATCCTTTTCCCCGATAAAAGCTATGTCCATGGCACACTAAAACGTTTCCCCTGCATTCATTAATCCAAACGGCATCTTGGCGTACATGAATGTGCCCCATGGAGTGGTAAATGTCATATTTTCTCTGTCCTCAGGCATAACAGAGACTTGATTGTAGCCAGAGAAACCATCAATCATGGACATCCTGGAAGCTCCTGTTACCCTCTGCAGTATATGTTCCATCTTTGGTAAGGGGTAGTTATATTTTCGTGAGCTCCTGTTTAGGTTTCTGAAGTCTACATAGAGCCGGATCTCTCCACTCTTTTTCCTTACTGGCACCAAGTTGGCCACCCACTCTGAATATCTCAGTGGTACAACGATCTGATCTTGAAGTAGCTTCTTCACTTCCCTCTCCATGATAGGCAACAGCATAGGATTGATCTGTCTCAGCTTCTGCCTAAATGGCTTTGCATCTTCTTTTAATGGGATTTTATGCTCGATGACAAAAATGTCATATGTTTTGAGATCTTTGTATGTCCAGGTGAAAACATCCACAAATTCCCTCAAAAGTCCAATGTATTCAAAACTCTGCTCCTTTGTCAGACTTCTTGACAATTTGACATACTTGGGCTCACTCTCGGTCCCAATGTTGCACTGAATAGTACCAACGTCCTCCTCCGAGAATTCTCCTTTTAATGACACGTCATTTCTATCAAAAAGCCTTTCCAAAGGAACCAACCCTCTGGGAATATGGTTGTTGGGCAGTTGTACAATGTCACGCTCTGCAATCTTATTCAGAAAATTACCCCCATCAAGCTCTTCCTCTGAGACGGCGTCTTGGTCGATGTGCATTTCTGAAAATTCCTCGACAGTCTCTAAGAACCTATTGACCTCGAGATCATCCTTGAATACCTTCCAATGTTTGACGTTGTCAGGTATGGAGGGCCTGTATTTTACCTCTACATCATATCTGAATTTGGGCGGCAAGGGTACTTTGAAATTGCTAGCTAATGTAGCCAAGGAATCTACCAAGGTGTTCTCCTCTCTTGGGATGAAAGAAATATTAAACACTGAGAAGAAACTGTCAATAAGGTCCCAAACCTCATTCCTATAACTCCTGAGTCGAGGATGCTTAGCCTGATAAACGTTCCTGATCTGCTGAACCACCAACTCTGCATCTCCCAAAACTGCTACTTCCTGAATTCCCATTTCCTTTGCGGCTCTTAATCCCAGGACGAGAGCTTCATACTCTGCCACATTTTTGGTAGCTTCAAATTCTAATTTGCATGATAGAGATATGGTTTCCTAAGCAGGTGACACGAAAACCACCCCAGCTCCAGCGCCTTCCCTGGAAGAGGCTCCATCAAAGAAAATTTTCCAGATGGGGGTGATGGAGGGAGGAAATTCAGGGGAAATGGTGGGCTACTTTCTGAGTTTAAGAAGAGGTTTGGGAGCATTGGTGAGTTGTAGCACACTGGATCCTAAATCAGTGTCTAAGGAAAAAATGGGATGGTTGGTAGGGTTGGCCTCATCGCTAATTATATAGGCCAATTGGGCTTTCCTGTATAGTCTTCTATGCTCTCCTCCAAACACTGGGATAGTAGCATATGTGAGGTCCATCTGCAAGGTTCTCCCCAGTCTTTTTATCCAAGATCTTGATAAAAACATACCGAACTTGGGGGGGACATCGGCCACTACAATAGCCATGACCACACTTTTCATGGGCAACTGAAACAAGGTCAAGACCAGGTATTTGATAACTCCTAGACACTGAACTTTTCTGGAGTCAAAGGAATAGAGGTCTTGGTAGGATCAGGTGACTTCTAACCCTAATTACTCCATAACAGTTTTGGGCATGAGGGTGTGAAAAGCCCCCAAATCCATTAAGCAATTGTGCAGTACCTTATCATGTATGTTCAAGGAAGTGTAGAAGGGAGGGGATGAGTCATTCTTGTAAATTGATGGAGTCTGTGGGAAGGCATGGGGTCTCAGACTATAGAAGTTCAGAGAAGAATTTCTTGAACCCTTCATGTTTAATTAATTCAGTTAGAGGCATCGGGATCCTAATCTTTTGAATCTCATGCTCGAAATTGAAAGAGGATGCAAGCTTCGAAATTTCTCTTATTTCGGGAGCATGACTCTGGACTATGGGAGAGAGGGGTTGGTGTTTCTTACCTCTGTGACTGTCCACCATTTCATTAGCAGGATTCTCTACTCCCCACTCAGGAATATCAGGTGCTACTGTCCTCTTCTTAGACCTCAAATCATATTTGCCTTGGTCGCCACTAGCCTTGTCACCTTTGCTCAGTTCATTTAGCTGACTGTCCATGAGGGACTCCTTGTATGTTGATTGGGTGAGATGAGGAAAAGGAGGAGTGTCTCCAAAGCAATGGATTTCAGGATCCAGCTCATCTGTTTCCCCTTCTTCTTCCTCAGCCACAAAATTGTTTTGAAAAGGGGCCTGAATTTTCTGGTCGTCTCTGCCTCTTTGCATAATCGAGGGAGCAATATTGTTTGGCCTCCTAAAACCTCCTTTGTTTTCAGCATTCTGAGGGACCTTGTATGATTTCCTCCTCTCCACCTTCATTCTTTCCATCTCTGTGGACAGAGACTTCACCATCTTGGTTAGTTCATCCACTTGAGGGTGGGGTACTTATGGGCTAGAGGTTGAGGCTGCGGCTCTTCCCTTTCTGTTGCCCGTGTCAGCCTTGTTCCTCAGTCTGTCGGCTGCTAATACATTGGATTCCACTTCTATGGCTGTGTCTTGCATTTGAGCTAAGGAGGCGGCTCATCTTTCTCTCAATAAAAGACAGAAATCGGGGCCAAACGCACTAGCACAGGACATCTTGGCCGAGGCTTCTGATGGCTTTATTTCATCATGAATCTTATTGTACATCTTATTGAATATTTTATAGAAGTCAGAGACAGACTCTCCTTCCATCTTCTTCAAAGACCCAAACTCATTCATATAATACATGAAATCCTTCTTATCTCCCCACTGCCTCAGGAAAGTGTTATCCAGGGCTTCAATTCCAGCAATAGATCTGGGAGCTAATCCTCTAAACCATTTCCTTACCTCACCATCCAGGCTCTGGACAAAAACCCTCATCCAGACATCTTCATCTCCAATGTTCAGGTTGTCTGCATAACTGTAGAAAGCAGCCAGGTGTTCTTCCGCAGTTATGTCCCCTTCCACAGTGAACTTGGGAATATATTTCAAGTAATCTTCAGCAGGGAAAGGATTCATGGGATGAGGTAAGATCAAGGGAGCATACCCAGCAGCAACTATGGCGTCCATCCTATTCAGAGGGGGATTAGCACCAGCCATAAGAATATTAGGTGGAGGATAATTTGGAGGAGAAGTAGCTCGCAAAGGGGTTACTGAGAATGAGTCTTGAAGTGGAGTGGGAAACAAGAGGGGATTTAAGGAGAAACCTAACGAGCTCAAGTCAGCGGGTGCTCCTCTTTGCACAGGAGTGGTTAAACTAGGCGTAGGGAAATATTCTGCGGTCCTGGGTCTATGCCAGGGTACAGCTTCAGGGGAGAGGGGAGTGACAAGGTCTTGTCCCTCTGGTCCCAAACCAGGAGAGGAAAACTCAACAGGAACACTCCCAAAATTTAGGAAACGGGAAACTGCAGAAACAGGCCTGTCGAGAAACTGAGGAGGAGAAAAAGGAGCTCCCACAGAAGGATATGGTGGATTACCTGGTTCGGTGATGGACGCTTCTTCTTTAGAGGCCTTTCCCTTTCTGAGCACCGCCTCTGGATCTATTTCATGCATAGCTAGAGGCAGCTGTGGATGAGACTGCGTATGCCTACCTCTGAAATCCACAATTAACAAGGCAGGTCCGCCACAGTGGAGTCGTCACAATGGAGTCGCCATGTGCATATTAGCAATCTTGAAAGGCTCTGATAATCCAATGCATCTTCGTATTTAGAGGCTCAATGTCATTCTACCCAGGGAAAATCTTCAATTTCGTCCCCGGCAACGGCGCCAGAAATGTTAGGGCTGGAAGTCGCTCCTGGATTGCTTGCAGGAGTAGAGCCCAATGCCCATCAGTTTTTATGTCACGGTTTAATAAATGGGCGATCAAATGGGTAGAGACTCGAACAGGTGTCGCTTCAAATTAGGAACTGTGTCTGATAGCAAGGAACAAAGGAGGTCTTGACCCAACTTCAGTCAAGGAGTTGATTTAAAGATGGGTAGGTGGAAGACTTGGGAGAAGAATGAACAAACCATCTCAGGCAACAGGCCTTTCGGTAGTTCATAGAAGAAAAAATCTAAATACAAGATCCGCTTGGTTCAGGGCTTCACGAAACTGAAGGTAAGACTTGACTGGATCCTCCAATTCCAAGTAGTTCAGTGCTAAGAAGTTCACAAGGACTGTTTAGAAAAACACAACTGTTACAGTGATCCAACATACATCATCCTATAACAGTCACAGCTCGATTGGATCCTCCAATTCCGAGCTTCTCTAATACAGTATATACAAAGACATGAAAGAAACTGACATTCATCAGGCAAGAAGTCTCAAGAGTCTAGAAAAATCAGAAAACAGTTCTTCATTAAAGGTTTTACAACTGGGAGTCTTGCTCCACCATTGATGCTTACAAAAATATAATTACTGAGTCTATATACTCAGAAAATTCGCCTAGCGGCGACCTGTTCAGTCCTTCCAGGCTTGGTGTCCCTTCAGCCAAAAATGGGACAGGTAATCACTGTTGGACCCCACCTCATCTGCATATGGCCCCTGTAAGAGGAGTAGCTGGGTCATTAAGAGCCGAGCTAGCGTGCGCAGACCTTCTCCATCCGACCGAGGGTTCAGCATGGCCTCTCTGAAAAATTGGGTACACAGGACCCTCTCGAGTGGACCGCTCACCAGGCCCTCCATACCCCAAGCTTAATGAACGACAGGAGGTCTCAACCACTTGATCACATCTTCATTTATTTCGAGTGAAAACCAGGATCGAGGTCTCACCAGTCAGCGCCTGGAGACGACGATGATCCTTTCGGCGATCGGACCCGACACCTTTGGCCCCTTTACGCACATCTCCTTTTCTCCTTAGTGACCACAGGCTATGATCCTGAGTTTAATTTCAAAGGGCTGTCGGCGTTTCGTGGATCGTGGGTGAGAAAGGAGCAGGACCTTTCCTCTTCAAAATCGCGATGGGCAAACTACCGGGAGAGCTCAATTGGGGGCCACGCGTCCTTGGAAACGGATGGTCCAAAATTCACCCGATGCTACTATGGGTCCCAGCTCCTGGGCGCTTTCGACGCTTCGGGGTTCGGGGCTTCGCGATACAAAGTGACATGAAACCTTTACCAATCGAACTTGCGATTACCGAAAGCCAACGCGGCTAGACCTTGCACTAAATCCCGGGCGATTTGGCTGCCCAGAAATCCCGATGGCCGTCGATCAGCTTTGTAGATGGATCTCGGCCGCTGAAGACAAAACTTTGCCCGCTCGCTTGCTTGGGGGGCTGAAATGAGGCTTTCTGCGTTGTGCTCGGGCACTTCTCATGCGACTCGCTGACCAGAAGGCCCCTTACGCCCCGGACAAGAAATGTTACTAACAAAACCAACGACAAGATTATGGCCGTCAATACAAAGAAATCTACGTCGTATATTTCCTAAGAGAGTCTTCGACATTTCATGGACTGGGAAAACAAGAGAGGGAGTCTTTCGACCCTCTTGCCAAAAATCCTGAAAAGGAGATCACCGAGATTTGATCTAAGCCATGGATCAAGGGGAGATTCTAGACCGTTGGATAGTGTAGAAGAAAAAAATTTCGCCATTTTCGCGTACTGGGAGTTCGAAGTGGAGATAGCATCATTTGAGAAGTCCCGAACCGTGAAATGTGAAACACCTTGTAGGATAAGGGTGTGGTCACGGCCTTTGGTCGTGCGGAGTCAGAGCTCACGCTAGGTGTTTGTAAAAGATGATTGAGTTCGGGTTTGGACCTATGGATCTAATTTGCAGGGTTCCCGTGAGAACCCTAAAGAGTTGTTCCAGCTTGGAGTTAGAAGACGATCCAGTGACCAAAAGGTCTCGAACCCCACTGGGGTAGGGGGTTTGCATCACATTTCATCTTCTTCTTCGAATGAAATCTCTAACACTAGTAACTCGGTGGATAAGAAAAAGAAGAAAAGGAAGAAGAAGAAGAAGAAAAATAAACAAGGGTCCCAAATTCCAACCACTGTCAGACGTGTTTGAAAGAAAATAGTTACTGTTGATCGTGCTGGAAGTGTTGATGATGTCAAGATCACCCAAACAACCCGTAAACCCATGTACCCTTGTAGGATTTGTAAGGGTAGACATATTCTTAAATATTTCCCTGGTCTATCCAAGGTTATAGAAGTATGGTCTATACACCCTCGCCAACCTGTGTCGTCAGCCTCTGAACAACATGTTGATGACCTCCCGTCAACTAGTCAAAATACCCTTGGGAAGAAGAAAAGTAGAGCCAAGTTTCCTTGTAGGTTATGCGGAGGGAGTCATCAAATTCACCTTTGCCCTCGTAAGGACAAAGCCTCTAAATTAATAGAAGACATGATTGTTTCACAGCCTCAACTTTCAACTGCTTATCGCAAGATTTCTCTCAACCCACCTGTAGTTGATGGAATGATCAATCTGGTTCCCCCATTAGTCAGCCCGGTTGATCAGGTAGTCAATTTGGTCATGTCCTTAGTTGAACCAGTTGACCAAGTGGTTGATCTGATCCCATCCTCGATCAATCCCACTCTCTCACCAGAGAGTGAAAACCAAGTGGTCGATATGATTTCCTCCTCGGTCGATCCTACTCTCCCGTTAGAGAGAAAAACCAAAGTGGTCAATTCGTCTCCACCTGTCGACCCCATTCTCCCCTTGGAGAATGAAACCCAAGTGGTCGATTTGATGTCATTATCAGTTGATCCTACTCTCTCGCTAGAGAGTAAACCCGATATTGCTCACGTTTTTCTTGTTGATACAAAATCTACCATGTCGAGGGGCATTCCTCCTTCTCCCATGGAACCTCCCCCAAGTAACAAAGCCATCCTTTTTAATTGGGGTGTTCTAACTGGACCTTGTCTTCCCTCTCACATTCCTTTCTAGATTACAGTGCAGGTTTATGGTCGGGACGTTCCTCAGACGTTGATAGATGAAGGTTCGCCTGTTAGTATTTTTTCCTCTATTGCTTGGTAGGCTTTGGGTTGTCCTCAACTTGCACCGATTACACAAAATTTGTTAGCTCTTAACATAAGAACCAGTCAGCCTTTAGGGACCCTTCCTCAGTTTCCTATAACTTTGGGAGGGAAAAATGTCTTTATTGATGTCATGGTAGTCCAAGATCCCTTGGATTTTTCTTTACTCCTTGGGTAGGATTATGTCTATGCCATGAAAGCTATTGTGTCCACTCTTTTTCGTGTGATATCTTTCCCTCACGATGGAAGAATTATGACTATTGATCAACTTTTATTCATCGGTCCTGACTAGATTACCTCCCTAAATGGTTCTTATATGCAGACGATATCACCCCCGCCACATGTTAATTATGTGGCGTTGTCTCCCATGACTTCAGCTTCTGATGATTTGGATCTGGTAGTTGACATGGTGATCTCTTTGATCAGGATTTTAGAGCTTGATCTCTTTACCCTATCGTGGTCCTCGACATGTGTTCTTTCCAAAGTGTGTTTCTTTCGTCAAGTGAAGATCTCTTGGAGGCCATGACCGATTTTTGTCCCTTGACGTGGTGTCCTTCTAGAGCATTGTCCTCTTGGAAGCCGTGATCAAGAAGAGAGTTAAGAGCATGGTTTTCTGATTTCAATCTCATTTAAAAATGAAACCATCTTTGAGCATGGTTTTATGATTTCAAGCTCATTAAAAAATGAAACCAGCTTTGAGCATGTTTTTATGATTTCAAGCTCATTTAAAAATGAAACTAGCTTTGAGCACGGTTTTATGATTTCAAGATCATTAAAAAATGAAACCAGCTTTGAGCATGGTTTTCTTATTTCAAGCTCATTAAAAAATGAAACTAGTTATGAACATAGTTCTTGTTTTTGTGTCAAGATCGTTAAAAAATGAAACATAGGTCTAGGGATTGAACTTGGATTCTCGAGCATAGTTCTTCTCCTGTGTCAAGCTCGTTAAAAAATAAAACAACTTCCCCCTCTTTGTTTGAGTCAAGTCCTTTGTCTAGTATTTGAAGCTTCCTTTCATTCACCTTTCCAATTGTATGAAATGAAGCTTGGGGGGAAATGCTTCCAACCTCTGGACTTCATGCTGAAGTTGAGCCACTAGCTTCTTAACCTAGGGGCTAAGTACCAACCATGTGTTGGGAAGTCGCAAGCATAGTTTTCTATGGTTCAATCTTGTGTAAAAATGAAACCACCTACCCCAAGCATAGTTTCCTTTAGTTTAAGTTTGTGTAAAAATGAAACCAGGTCTAAGCATAGTTTGTTTTTGGTTTTAAAGCTTGCGTAAAAATGAAAACAATCCCAAGCTTAGTCTTTATTCTTTCTCATGCTCATAAATACATGAGAATAAGTTACCGAGCTTAGTATTTGTTCTTTCTCGTGCTCGTAAATCAATGAGAATGTAACCAAGTAAACTTTTATCACTTTTTTGGACTCATAAAGGTTATATGAAAAAGGAACCCCCTGGAGTTTCCTTTGAGATATTTTCAGATTCTCTAAACATGAAACGATTGCCGAGCGATCTTGTTCTTTTCACGCTCGTTAAAATATTAGAAAGTGCATCTGTTGAGCGATAGTTTATCTCTTTTTCAATCTCACCAGACTAATTTATGAAAAAGGAACTGAGAGAGTTCTCTTTAAGTGTTTTTCAGACTCTCTAAATATGAAAAACCCTTGAGTTTTCTTTCTTTGGACTAGTTAAACAAACATCGAAAGGCCCATATGGGATCGAACCACTCCTTCCTAGGGTTCGTTAAACATACTCTGAGGGAATCATCCGAAGGATGAGCTTACATTACAAGCATATGTTATCCTCCTCAAGCTCGTGTAAAAATAAAGAGGTACTCGCCAGTAATGGTGGGGGAAAAATTAGGAAAGAAATGTGTCTAAGCCTGTATTCCATGGAAGAGTCGCTTTTGAACATGACACCCTTTCACTCACCTTGTGTCTAGGTTGGAAAATCCTCTTGTCCTTGATCATACTTGTCATGTCATCAATATGTTCAAAGAGAAGTTCAACCTGAAAAGCCTCCTATTGCATTGGTCATTTCTGCAGTCCTTAAGCCTTCTATTGCATTGGCCATCCCTGAGTTAGTCCCAAATCACTTGTTACTCTGATCTACTTCAAAACTTGTTACCCATTTCATGTCATTGATGTGGGATAAATTAAGGTCCTCTTGTGACGAGTCTTTTCCTGTCGAATTTAACTCATTATCCAGAAATTAGACGTAGAAACTAATTGGTACCTTGGAATTTTCATGCCTCAACGGCAGGTTTCCTCGCTTTCGACAATGGGTTTTCATTATTAACCTCTGATCAATAGATTCCGCCAAGTGTTCGACTTCAGCTCATTTATTCACATTCGTTGAATTGTACTAAGATACCTTGGGAGTCATTGGCATTAGTGGTGATTTCCCTCGCACTTGTTAACGATATACACTAATGATCAGTAATCAAGTGGTTTCTACCATGTTCGACTTCAACACCTGTAATCGCATGGTTAGATTTGTACTATAGAGTGGTGGAGATGAAGACCCTGGATCTTTTCTGACAGATCCAGGTTGTGTTGGAGTATATTCAAGTTGTATTGTTGCATAGATCCACATTGTATGTCTCGTGGCTATGCTCAAATTTGAGTCTTTAACACATAGATCTATAATGTATTTTTGGTGGCTATGTTCATATTTGAGTCATATTGGCATGGATCCACAGTGTATGTTTTGTGTCCATGACCTGTCTTACTTGACATGGATATTTGCATGTCGGCATTTATGCTTTGAGTCATTTGTGTTTTGAGTATGGGAATGCCTACCTCAGTGATGATATATTATTGTACTTTATTTCCTTGTTTGTTAGCAGGTTTCTGATCAACTGTTCCTTGTTCCCTACACACACTCGACAAAGTATTTCAGCTATCACTCTGTTCTAACTTCATACTTTGGGGGGCTCTCTGTTACACATTATTTTCATCACCATTATGACCATTAATGATGTAAACCTATATGTTGCCTTCAGAGGGGTCACTGGTCTGGATTCCTGAAGAAAGAAGGGAGAAGAACTTTTCCTGAGAGAAGAAGTTGTGTTTTCCTCTATAAAAACCCTATTAAAGAGGATTTGTGCAGGCTGCTATATACACAGGGTGCGAAAATGCCTGATTTCCGTAGTCTGCACTATAGCTAGGGTGAGGAAATGTCTGGTTTCTGCAGGTTGCACTATAGCTAGGGTGAGGAAATTCCTGATTTCCACAGGCTGTACTATAGCTAGGTTGTGGAGTTTCAGTAGGTTGCACTATAGCTAGGGTGCAAAAATTCGTGTATGTGGAAAAACGAGCATCTTCTCGATGCTTCTAGAAGGAGAATCTTTTATGATGAAGTGGCCTCTGAATGGTTTGGATCTTACTCTCTTTCATGATTTAGTGGGATCATCATAACCTCCTCACCTTATCCTCTTCAACTTATAAAAGGAGAGGATCTCTCATGGAGAAGGTTAGCTTGAGCTTGTTTGGGTTGGAAAGTTCTTGAGTCTTTAAGATTACAAATTTGGCTTGAGATTGTTAGCTTGGTCAGATTGTCTTTGAGCTTTGCTTTGTCAATATAGATTGTGAATAGCTATCAGATCCATGGTCTCAAAATCCTTGGAGTAAGAAGTGTGTGGGAAGGAAGGAATTGTTGGAAGGAACATTACGACATCAAGGCATTCGGTTGTAATCTCTCTTCCTATTATTTAATATAATATAGTGGCATGCTTCTTTCCCATAGAATTATCTTTATTTTATTGCATAATTCCTTGATTATATGCATAGGTTGTCATTGAATATACTTCTACTGCTTTCACTTTGGTTGGTTTGTGTCTCACTGTAGGATCAATATCACAAGAGCACCAGAGCGAAACAGGAACAATAAAGACATAAAGAAGCGACACTTAAAGGTATGTCTCTCGTCTTTTGTTTGGTAGTAAATTCGATGATTAGAGCTTAAGGAAAGCGTCATGTCCTATCGTGTTTTGTTCTAGATCTAGGTGGATCTAGGGGGATCGATTCGTGTCTACACTTAATGATTAGTCCGATAACATGGACAACATAATTTTCAAAATTTAGTTGGGCTCTACACCAAGAGGAATACTTTACTCTTTTAAAATATATCATCTCTGCCAAAACTGGTATAGAGTGCCACATATTTTACAGTACACTGTATTTTTTGTTAAGGATGAAGAATTCACTATTTCAACTACACCA
>ML776659.1:2341295-2389543 GCA_009831015.1 Picea engelmannii | reverse complement strand
CGGACTAAACATAAAAGTCAAATAAATCAATATCAACCAACCATATCATTGATTTTTATTGTATTTTCATATTACAATAGTACTATTTAGCTTTTTCCAATCACAACAAGAATAATGCTTCAAATTTACAAAGATGTTTGAAGATTATATATGTAAAAGTTTAATTTTAAATTTTTATATATGTATGTTGTTTCTCATTTTCTAATTGAATCTTTATAGATATTAAAATTTCAATATTGTGTTAAATATATTTTTTAAATATATAATATTGTGTTTCTTACAAATTTGGGAAAAACTTTTGATAATTGAAACAGTTCCCAACATTCCCAAGTTTCAAAACTCATGCAACATTGTATATTTCTATATATTAATATACAATTATTAATAATTATTTTCTTTAATATTATTACTATTTTATATTTTTTTGTGTTTTTTTTTTTTTTTTATATATGTAAAACATTCATAAATGAATAAAGATCAATGATTTCATAATTAACACTTGCAGCACCAATTGTAAGGGAGAATTTAAACACATAGGATGCATTTCTTTGGCCACCAACCTCAACAGAGCAGTGGAATGTGTGAACCACATGTAGCAGTCTGAAACGTAATGTGTGATGCTTTTAAATTTAATGCAATGAAAATACATCAAAGTTTGACCAGTCATAATTGAAACGTTGACTACAAAACAAAACAAAAATCCTTTATCAGATGATGACCTTCACTTTAGATATGAGCTTGCACAACTACCTACTAACAAATCCAATGCATTCACATAGTAAGTTAAATGTAGCAGCCATAGATTAATTCCTAACAATCTCAATATTCTCTGGAAATTATATGCAACAAAATTCTGAAAACTGAACTCATACTTTCCCATCAAATTTGAATACAGATATTAATATCAAAGTAGATTGATTTAGGTAAAAATTTGTGATATCTAGTCGTTTGTATGAAGCCAAAATACAAAGCCAAAAAGTAATAGGGCTTTATTGCTTGGAAACTGATGACTAAACATTACAAAGAAAATGAGATTTCGCACAGAAAAATGAAGATTCGATTCAACTGCCTAAAATGACAATATCAGTGAACTGAAATCTCAAAATACCACTGGATCATCACAAGTATTTGAGAAAGTAATAATCTATAAACATATTTTGATGCTTTGGATGGTGAGCATTGCAATTATAACAAATGAAGAGAGTCAAGGAAAAGACATGTTCATTTGTAAGACTTCAGGAGAGCACCACCACAGAAGGTGTACATGATGGCTCGCCAAGTGAAAGAGTAGACTATTATGAAGCAGAACACAACTTTAGGTGTTTAAAAGCAAATGCCTAATAATATTTTTTAATCACGTATCACACTTAAACTTTGGATGCCTATGCCTAAAGCGATATTTAAACCTTGCAACAAAGCTTAGGCTTCATCGTGGTTGTTTGTTTAATTTCCGTATGTCCCCGCAACCTACCACCCCACTATAGTACATATCCTTAATTAAAATCAAAGATTTAATGTGTGTTTATTTTATAGTAGCATATCCTTAATTTTTATTTTAAATCAATATAATAACATTTACCTTTCTTTTCCTTTGGGATATAAAATCAATTTTGAAAAATAAAATAAATACGGGATAGTTATTCCATTATAAATAAGTTTAAAGTGAAGGTAGCATAATTTATTCTTGTGCATTGTCACATTGTAATCATTTTCAAAGGGGAACTTATCTAAAGGTGTATATATGAACATGGAGATGACACAAATTGAACTATTTAAAGAATTTCAATAAAGCAATTTTAAAGTAAATTGAAATTGTGGCATATTTGGCTCAACATAGTTCATGAGAATTTTTTTTGTTGATACCATGTAGAATTCCAGTTCTATTATGACATATTCGTAGATTTATGCAAAAGACATTAGCAAGGTCATCGTCCTCCTCCCACAATTCACAATTTTGTTTTGATGATATTATGCAAAAGGAATCCCAAAGATGTGTTTTTCAATAAAAGATGTCTAGGTGGAACAAGATTCCTTGAATGTGGTAATTTGACATTGTTCCATAGGAATTCCTATGGATCCCACACACCCTATATTGTCTTATTTCATAGTCACATGCAAGATATATGAGTATGTTATTATGAATCCATCCAATTCTTCAGATGTGGCATCTAAAATGATTGACTTGCTTGAGCATGAGATCTTGGGGCCAAGCACAATCTTGTCAAACTTACTAGTTCAAACAATCTCATGAGGTATTGGGGTTGATCATAATCTTATCGTTGGTAGACCTAGCTAAGAATTATGTATTTTCTTCATAGAGAGAAATGCATAACAGGTACTATCATTCTAACAAGGTATTATTTGTTTCAAGTATTTTATGTGTTTTTTTTTAATGATTGAATTTTATTTATGGTTGAATTGTATGCTCAAGTTTCTATATTCATGCATGTCTTGTATAGACATGCAGAGGTAAAATTTAATGGTAGGGATAACACTCCAAATCCAACTATAGTTCCCTTAGCACTATGACAACTCAACCCAACTATAATAAACAATTTGACTCAAGAAGGGATGGTAATTGCTTTTATTAGATTAAATCCAACTTAATCCATACTTAACCCTCCCGTGAATTCCCATTAAGGATTACATAAAACACATGGCATAAACATGCTAATACAAAATCTTTGAATACAATAGAAATGAAAAAATAATTAGTCCTTCTTTACGAACATTGAAAACATCTCTACCACCTTCATGGTTTGCAATTCAAGGTCAAACATAGGAAACAAGAGACCAGTATATCCTTGAGAATATTACTCTCCATCTATTCATCTATAGAGTATCATGTATCTATCATAGTTATCATTCACTCAATCTTGCATTTACCCATAACTTCACAACACTAGCCAAAACAACATTCCTATCTTAATTCAAGCATTAACCAAAACTTGTCAATAATAGAATAAACTTATCCTCTTTTGATCTAGATTTATGAGGTAACAAAATGAAACACATAAATATATGACAGAAACAAAGAGATATAGTAATACTCAATTTCTATTAATGAATAAAATATGCAGGAATTGTAAAAATGCAAAGTGAAATGAACTCACTAGAATGGTGGCAGCTTATCTCTAGAAAGAGATGTGATGGCTACGTGCATTCGCAAGAAGTGATTACAATGAGGCCCAAAAGGCCTTTTAACATAAACAATCAATGAGAAAAATATAAACATCCAAAAACCTAACCTCAAAATATGAACGCCAAAAGGTTTGTGGGCCTCGATGTCGTTAGTTGATACGTCAACTTCCGGGGTGGGGGGGGCATAACTTTTGTGTATGATCTCCATTTGGGGCTCTTGCTAGCCCGTTAGAAAGGTTTAGAAGATAAGTACACATTCTGAATGGACCAATACATGCCTTTGGCTATCTATTGGGTGCCACTGCGCTAAACTAATGTCGTTTAGGGCTTTAAAATGGCCCCGAAATTCCAGGACCCGAAAAAATCATAGAAAACTATCAAGATGGAAAAATATGTTGTGAGCCAGTGGAATAGATGGGTGGCCACTAATGTCCACTTGGATCAATCCTCCCCCCTTAGGAAGAAATGGTCTGCATTGCATTGATTTCCCTCATCAAATGAGGAAACTTATGTTGAACTTGACGCTTGGTGAGCCACTTGCCTTGGTGTAGTAGTTGCCCTACTTTGACAACCCAATAGAGTTAGATCTTTTGTTTCCAAGTTACCTTAAACTATGTGTCCATGATATGATAAATTGTTTCCTATTCCATTCAATCAAGGTTTATCTCTAGAATTTTCAGCTACTCTACCACCTCTGATGTGTCCAATAGTGGTGGAAAATACGGTCAAAGGAGGTCCACATTGAATATTGGGTGCAAGCCAAGGAAGGGGGGAGTACTTAACTCAAAACAAGTATCGTCCACAACCTTGGTGATGGTGTGAGGTCCATACAAAAGTGGACATAGCTTCCGATGGTCTCATGTAAGGCGCTCTTTCTACAAATGCAACCAAACCTTGCCTCCCACCTGAAACTTGTGTGGAACCCGATGTTGATCATGGCACTACTTGTACTTAGCATTGGATTTCTGTAAAATATCATGGACTTGTTGGTAGATGTGTTGAATACATTCAATGAATTTGGTGGCTTTATTGGAGTCATATTGAGCATGGGAATATTTTTCCTATGTGGACGCAAGGGGAAATGCTACATTAATGGGGCCCAATGGTTGAAATCCCAGGCTCACCTGAAAAGGGTTGTGGTCAATTGAGCTATGGAGGGCTTTGTTATAGTTTTGTTGAACATAAAGAAGGCTCTCATCCCATATGCGTGGATGCTTGGAGTTGTACATAAAAAATATGTGCATGATCATCTTATTGATGAACTCTATCTGTCCATCGGTATGGGAATGGAAGGCAGTGGATTTGGTGAGCTCGGTGTCAAGCAGTGACCAGAGGCTCGACCAAAATTTACTTAATAACCTGATATCCCAATATAATATGATGGTCTGTGGTATCCCAAAATGTACCCACACATGCTCAAAGAAGAGCTTGGCAGTGGCCTCAGCTATGATATTCTTCTTGTAGGCTATCAGAATGGCCATCTTATAAAATCGATCAACAACCACGAATGCACAGTCATTTCCATGCTTAGTTGAAGGGAGACTTGACATGTATTCTATCGAGATTGATTCCCAGGGCCTGAGTAGGTAGAGGGTTGTACAATCCTTGTTTTTTAATGGTTATATTGACAATGGAGTAGGCGGTGCAAGATATGATATACTTACTAACATCTTATTGGAGCTTTGGTCGATAGAGATAATTCTATAGTACTACCATTGTCTTCTCCATGTCAAAGTGTATTGCCACCCGAATGTAATGACCTTCCCAAATCATCTTCGCATGCTCGCTTGAAGGAACATAAAGATGACTAAGATGGGATAACAATGCATCATGAAGATGAAAGCTATTTTATCAATAATAATATATGCATATATAATTTTTTGGTGAATCTTTCATTGAATTATATTATTTTGTAAAATGCTAATTTTTCACTCAATATAAAATTTTGGTGAACCTTTCATTGAATTATAAAACCTTATAAAGCTTTGACCAATCTATTACTAAATTATAAACCATTATGAAGGCCTAGAATATTTTTTGATAAATTATAAAACCATATATAATAATATATAATAATAGGAAGATATATTCATTAAACTATAATATAGCTATTTTATAAGATATATAATTTATTAAAATATATATGTATTAAATTAAATATGTTCTATATAAATTAATATAATATTTATTATATATTCAACATCACCTATTCTATAGTAATAAAACTAAAATGACCCTTAAATTTGTTTATTTATTTAAAATTTAAGTTTTTTTTTTAAATATAAGTCTTTCAATTAAAAACATATTTATGTTTTTTATAAGTTTTTGAAACTTCAAAACAACATTTACTTTATTCTCCACAGATGGGGTGCCCACATGAAATGATGGACGTAGCAAAGTCTAGGGCCACATGGCCAAGCCACATGGTAACAGGTGGCAGCCTAATGTCACATATGCCCTCACACCTTTGCTGGCATGCAAACGATCAGCCATCACATCTCCTCCCACATGCGAACCATGCAGCTCACACGATTCAGAACTTGCAAGTCTTCATGGCACTGCACGACGAGCCCTCTTGGTCACCTCAGCTCCAGCCCACTGAGATATCTTCCTGTCAATACCTTCTCTCTTGCTGTCAATATTTTAGCCCTGCGTGGCACAGTAAAATTCCTTGCCCACATGCACTTGACATCTGGCGTTTTATCTATGAACTGGACTTTGGACAAAAGTGGTTTCCAAATAGGCATCCTTACCCTTTTTTTATTTTAGACACCTGAGAAAGGTGGTTTCTCAGCACAGCACCAATACCACGTAATTAAATAACTTTTAGACATTTGTATTTTTTGACGAATCAATACACAATCTAAATTTAAAAAAAAAACTTTTATTTAAAAATTATTAAAATATTTATCTAAATATACTATGAACATAATTCTCTACATAAACAATGCTCTCTATGTAGGCATTACCTCCAAAAATATTTTCTTAAAAAGTTATAAGAAGGAACAAAGTGCTATCTATATAGCCCTCGTCTCCAAGAATCTTTCCTTAAAAAGTTATATTTAAAAATATAAAATAAATATCTTTGCTTAAAAAGTTATATTTAAAAATATAAAATAAATCATGTTAGTATTAAAACAATAAAATAAATCATGTGAGTATTAATGTCAAGTTTCCAATGGAATAAAAGTAAAACTTGAAAAAAAAAAAAAAGTCCAGATAATGTGTGAGTTTGTGAAGGTTCCAATGGCAAAAGAATTCATTGAGACTAATCAGGTGTAAGGCATCGTCATTATTAGTATAGTTTCAATTCGTTAACTTAACACCTTTCTCTGGAATGCTTTCAACCCAAGTCGGATTCATTAACGCTTTTTCTTTTCATTCATTGAATCTAAGCATTGAATTGGACGTGTGAAATATAAGCACTAGGTTTGAAAATTAATTATATATATCACATTTTGCAGAGTATATACTCATTTTATGTTGCAATGGTCCAATGTGCCGACATAACCTGGAAATTTTACCTTATATGTTGAATCTGACTATATGGCAATGAATAGTTTCACTGATAAATCCTTAAATACATTTAAATTCATTCTGGATCAATTTCACCTACCTGGACAATCCCAACCAGGAATCTTTGGAAGTAAGGAATTAATTCTAGTGACTGAACATGGTTGAAATCAACACAAATCCAATTTAAAATTGAATTGTTTGGCAGGACCCAATTATTCGTAATTTTTCAATTTTTTCAACACGATTCAACCGAACTTAATAAGTATTTATAAGATAAGTTCAAGAAATAAGGAATCTAAACGTAGGAAATTCAAAACAATCGCGATGACAAATTGTATTTTTTTCTGCAAAGATTATGTTAATGTTGAAAGAAAGTATACGTTTACCGTTCAATAGACTGTCATATTAAGCCTTGGTTCAAAAGAATAAATGATCCAGGTACCGTTAGGGCTGTCGTTTTGTAGAGGACAACTCAGAATCGAACTCCATAACTTTTAAACTGTAAATGATCACTTTCATACTCTATGGCCTCTGAAACATACACAATATATTATACTTACAAGCTCAAAAGACTGCTCCAGAGGCCCAATATTCCTTACATCCTCGCAAATCAATGGAAGCATCCTTACAATCTCAACTCCAGAAGCCAAATCTTCCTTACATCCTCGCAAATAAATGAAAGCATCCTTACAATCTCCAACCAGGATGTGTACCTCGTTTAAAATCTTCCTTTCATCTTCCCATACCCATCCTCACAATAAAACCCTAGATCCACAAGCACACATATTATCATTAGCCACGCATAGCAATGGAGGGGAGAGAATAAGAAAAGGGATCAAGAGTGACTTGAACATATGGCCATACCCACCCTGAAAATAAAACCCTAGATCCACAAGTAACTAGGTGATGGCACACAATCCATGCCAAGAGAATAAGAGGTGGGATTAAGAGTCATATGGCCATCTTCCGTTTAGTAATCTAGGGCATGGACACATTATACATGAACCCAAACTTTCAAGGGAAAAATCATTCTTAGAATCCTTTGTTTCCGGAAATTGGGGGCGAATGAAGATTTAAATTCAAAATTAGGAGGGTGAAAATGGTTTTTCTATGCTCTCCACAACTGTAAGCAAGATTTTTAAGGGCGAAATCATTCCTACAAGCCTTCATTTCGGGAAATCTGGGGCGAATGAAGATTTAAATTCAAATTTGGAAGGGCGAAAATGGTTTTTCAATGCTCTCCACAATAAATACAGGATTCTTTTAATAATGGTGGGCTAAAAATAATAAATGCTTTATTTGCAAAAAATTCGCCCATTAAAAATTTTAGACCCCTTAATTTCATCCATGAGTGAAATTTCGTCTCTAAAATCATCCATGAAAGACTTCTTCAGGCCTAGGCTCTTTGGAGGTGAGGTCCAAGTAACTTGGATGTACAATCTATAGATGTTTCCTTGGATGGTCCAATTTAGATCCTATCTAGTCAAAGATAGATGGCCTCGCATATCTAGAGAGTACTTGAAGGGGGGAAGGCGCTATAAGGATATGGTCATCTATTAGAAAGCTTAGCCTTTGAAAACCAACCTCCTGCACGACCAATGTGGCAGTCCGAGGAAAGGGTCTCTAACGAGCAAAGTGAAAGGTAGGGGTACCTCTCTCTCCAAGAGGTTATAAGTCCTCGAAGGTCCTAACTCTATGTAGGAAAGAGACTAGATAAAATATGACCTTGAGGCGAAAGGGGTAGAATCCAATCTCTTCTTGAATAATGGGTTGGGAAACTGCACATTTGCATTGGATGATGCACTTGAGAAGTAGGATTTGAACTCTCTCTATCTTGTCTTAGTCAATTTTGTGCATTGAAAATGGATCTTGATCCCTAAATATGGTCAAGGGAGGAAACAAATGTCTTAAGAACTAACTGAACCTTCTTGAGCTCAAATACCATGAACAACACCTAAAAAATATGAAACAAACCCTCACTAGGGACTCCTTCACCTAAGAGTTGGATATTTGTACCATTAAGATGTTTTTCACACCATAGATGGGTCTTAGGGCCTTAAACATGGTTGTGGTAGGGAAACAATATCCTTGAGCCCTTCACCTTGGTTAGTGGAGGGAAATAAGAACCTCAAGCCCTAAAGATAGCTTTGTAAAACTAAAGGGCCATGAATGCATCCTCAATCCACCATATAGGACCATGGATGGGTCATAGGACCTTGGCCAACTTTAAAGAATGAAACAAATGCCTTGGGATATTAATGAATCTTATTAAGCTCAAGAGCCTTGAACAAGCCCTCAAACCAAGGGGGTCTTTAACTTCCGAATGCGATGTAGGTGTCATGAATAGGTTTCATGGATTGTTTTTTTGTATTGTAGCATAAACATGGTCACTGAGGAAACAATGTTCTTAATCCCTAATTGAACCTTCTTGAGCTCAACCACCATGAACAACACCTAGAAACCATGAGATGAGCCCTCTGTTAGGTACCAAATGTATTATACTAATTATATAACAGAATATTGTAGCAAATACCAACTGAACAACAAAATGTAGAGAACCAAAACACCAAAAATGACACCTTTATTGATAGAAAACAATGTTCACTTGCCTCTTCGAGGGGGCAACCTCAAGCAGAGAAACACTCTATTACAATAATTCTCAAGACAAGGCTTTCCCATGCCTCCTACTCTTATTTATACTAATTATATCTTCTAAAGAACATTCTAGAGGAAGATCTTTATAGAAGCGAAAGCTTCTATTAAGTCTTCTTACATTAGAATTGTTCACATTATTAAATAGGCCTTATTAACTAATGTCAGACTTTATTACATGGAAAATACATTATTCTACCTACATGAGGGGTTAGGGGGGTCGGGTCCGTAACATGCCCTCCCCCTTGAAGAATAGCCTTGTCATCAAGGCTTGAGATGAGGAAATTGTTGCAAAATGGTAGTCGACACCCAGGTGGCATATTTTGGAGTTGTATCTTTCCATTGAACTAACACTTCCTTAATTGTTCGTTGATGGAGACAACACTCTCGCTAGTCCAAGATTGCTTGTGGTTGCAATGAAATGGAACCTTATTCATCTAACTCAGGGAGACTGGTTTGAGTTTGGCACTTAGTTCCAATCACTTTCTTTAATTATGAGACATGAAAAACATGATGGAGCTTAGAATGATTGGGCAGAGCTAACTGGTAGGACATGGACCCCACTTGCTTGAGGATTGTATATAAGGACCATAAATTTTTGGAGCAAGTATTTGACAGTGTTAAGCTTTAAGTGAAGTTTTCTTATAAGGTTGCAGACAAAGAAACACTTGGTCCCATTCAACAAATTCACATTGGAAACGACCCTGATCTGCTTGTTGCTTCATGCGATTCTGAGCCATGAACAAATTTTCTTTGAGGGTACAGAGAATGGACTCTCGGACTGTAAGAGTGTTGTCAACCTCCTAAACCTTTGAGATACCTAACATGTATGAGAGAATCGATGGTGGATTTTTCCCATAGACTGCTTCAAAAAAATTCATGCTAGTAGTATGGTAAGATGTGTCGTACCACCATTTAGTTAGGGATAACCATTGAGCCCACTATTTTTTTCGGTCGGATGCAAAACACCTGAAACATGTTTCCAAACACTTGTTGACAACTTCAGTTTATCCATTACTATGGGGATGATAGACGGTGTTAAGATGCAACTAGTTTCACTGGATCCTGAACAATTCTTGTCAAAAATTGTTGGTGAAAGTTTGATCTTAGTCAGAGACAATAGAATGAGGCTTTCCATGGATTTTGAATATGTTAACCATTAAAATTTGAGCCATTGTGGATGGGGTGAATGAGTGTTGAAGAGAACATAAATGAGCATATTTGGAAAGACAATCGACTACCACCATGATGATTGACTTATTGCCCAATTTAGGGAGGCCAACAATGAAATCCATAGAAATATCTCTCCAATTAGTAGGGGAAATCAAAAGTAGTTTGAGCGTTCCTAGAGCTTTGCATGTTTCTCCCTTATTGTGTTGACATGTATCACATTCATCCACAAAGGTGTCGATGTCCTATTTCATACCATCCCAGAAAAAATAACGTTTGACCCATTCATAGGTTTTGGTAAACCCAGAATGCCCAGTTGTGGGTGATGCATGAAGCTCGTAAAGAACTATGGATTTAAGTTGCGACATTTGCTTAAATATAGATGACCTTTGTAGTGAAGCTATTCATTTTTCCAAGAGTACCCTAGAGAAGCTTCAAAATGGTGTTGCAATTGTTGGATCAAGAAAGTTAAGTTTGGGGTCTTGCAACCATTCCTAGCGAACATCTTGGAGACAATATGGTACAATGAAGGAGAGGGAAAAGAGGGACCCATATTCTTCATACTTCCTGCAAAGAGCATCATGCACCACATTTTCTTTTCCCTTTTTGTAAACAATCTCATAATCATATCGAAATAGCCTAGTCACCCATTTGTGTTGCTCCAAGGATGAAATTCGTTGTTCTAGAAAATGCTTAAGGCTCTGATGATCATTTTTAATTTTGAAGCATTGCCCAAATAAATAAGGATGCCAGAGATCGATGATATGCAGAATAGCCATAATTTCCTTTTCATATATTGATTGGCCCAAATGTTTCTCCTAGAGTTGTGTGCTAGTGAAAGCCAAATGTTTGCCATTTTACATGAGGATTGCCCCAATTCCTTTCCCTGAAGCATCACATTCTAGGAAAAAATCCTTGGTGAAGTCGAGAAGTGTTAGGACATGAGTTGTGCACATAACCTCTTTCAAGGCATGGAAGGATTGATCAACGACTGAAGTCAAAGTGAAAGCAATATATTTAAGGAGAGCTGTGAGAGGTGCTACAATTTTTCCATAATTCTGAACAAACTTGCAATATTAGCTCGTTAAACCCAGAAAACCACACAATATCTTAAGATTTTTAGGGCGAGGCCAATCCTTCATAGCTTCAATTTTCTTAGGATCCATCCTTACGCTATCCTTGTCGACAATATGACCCATGTACTTCACTTCGGAGGCTCCAAAAGCACATTTAGACCATTTAAGGAAAAGTTTGTGCTGAGAGAGTAGATGGAGAAATTGATCCACATGGGCAAGATGGGATTTCCAATTTTTACTATAGATGAGAATATCATTGAAGAAAACTAAAAAAAATGATAGAGAAAAGGACAAAAGACATGATTCATGAGACTTTGGAAGGTGGAGGGAGCATTACACAGGTCAAAGGGCATGACTAAGAACTCATAGTGACCCTCATGAGCTATGAATGTCATCTTGGTAATGTGTTCCTCTTTCATACATATCTGGTGGTAGCCAAAACAAAGATCAAGTTTAATAAAGTATTGATCACCGCTCAATTCATCCAATAGATCATCAATGACAAGAATGAGAAATTTGTCTTTGATGGTGAGTTTGTTGAGGGAAAAAAATTCTAGACACATGGGCCAAGTTCCTTCTTTCTTCAGTACCATGCCCATAGGAGAAGAATAGGGGCTGTTACAAGGACAGATAACACCCGTTTCAAGGAATTCTTGAACAATTTTCTTATTTTAATTCTTATGGGAAAAAGGGATGGTGATAAGGGAAAACATTGAGAGGAAGGTTGCCTAAGACTAGAGGAATGGAATGATCATAAACACTACGGGAGGGGGGGGTCCATGATGAGTGTAAAAAATGGCTTGATGTTTGGAGAGGATAGATTGGAGGTCAAGATGCATAGAGGGTGTCTCAACTTCTTGAATGGAATGGAGTTGGGAAAAAATGACCAAATGACCTTTTTTTAGGAGCTTTTCCATTCGATGGAAACTGATGATCTCAGGGGAGCCTGATGTGATTCCTTGGAACTTATACTGTTGTCCATCCTCTTGGAATTGCATGGTTAATTCCTTAAAATCTATGAGAATGGGCCCCGGAGTGCATAACCATTCAACACCGAGCACAATTTCACAACCACCCATGTTGATAGAAAACATATGATATTTCAGGTGGTACTGACCAATTTGTAGGCACACATTTTCACAATGTCCGCCACATTTCATGGAACCACCATTGGAAATCATGATTTGAAAATTGTGTTGAACACACCGACCACAATGAGAGGGTGGGTGAATCAATGTAGGGCTCTTTTTCAACTTCCCTTCACAAAACTCCTTAGTTAGCAAACACCATTTACTCATCACTTATTACTGTCATTTATAACCAGATGTATGTGAACATATATCAGTAATAGATGACAACAACATATATCATCAATAAGCCATCACCACAAAGAACAAAAGATGTATGTGCAATTTTCTTTTTATTATGGACTATAATCCTTGGGTTTATCATCAACAACTGAATAGAGTATCAACTCCACAAGAGCACCATCTCTACAATGCAAGAGTCAAATTACACAACTCAGCACCAACTGAGAAGAGGATTCAATCCTCAACATATACCAATATGTCAATAGGTGTGCGACCTGTCAGTAGTGCAACACGTGTATGTACGTGCCCTACCAATAGTGTTTCCCATGTATGTACGCGGTCTAGTTCACAACAGCCTGTGTGTGCCTCCTTAATAACTAGGGTTTTTCTCTCTCTCCATGAAAACTCAGATCTTCTACATCCTCTGTCACATCCACTTCTTCCCTTCACTGTCCAATTTGTACCATAACCAATCACAACACATCTATGCTCTCCAACAACTTACTCATGCTCCTCAACATATAATATGAATGTTACTCAATCATGTATAAGTAACTAGTATACTATGGCAACCACATCACTATTGAAACATAAGAGTGTTGCTCACTCAGTCAATGAACCAATAAAACCATATCATAACAGTCATACCAAGAATGCCTTAAGAATTCAACATACCATAAGCAAGAGTATCCATCAAAACAATCATGTAACCATACCAGAACTTCTATGGTAGATCTGAGCCCATAGAATGAAGTTATGGAACTTGCTTCAACTTTCAGGAACCTTGCACCAACTCACACTCAAGTCTCCATGATTTTCTTCAACTGTATGTGCTTTGATATCCTTCATCCTGCGTGTGTACGTGCCCTACCTCACTGTATCCTGCATATGTATGCTCTCTGACTCATTGTAGCTTGCATGCTCCTTCAGAAATTAGGGTTTCTGAACTTCCAAAACTTTCACCGTCAAGATCTCAGACTTATGGAAACTTTGATGCGTCCATGAGAACTTGCAATCACTCTCTTACTCATAATAGATCTTCAATGTATGCTCAAGAGAGATGTCTTTACAAGAGACCCTTGCCTCTTATTTATACTCTCCAAGTAGCTTCCTTAGAAGTATCCACTAGGCCACTTTGTCCACATATCCACTTTATCCACATAACCATTTGTCCACTTAGCCACTTTGTTCACATGGCCACTTGTCTACTTAAGCGTCCTTTCAATTGATTGTTGTCTCCCTACCAAGAGATCACTCTTTACTTTAGATTGAGCCTTTAAAATCAGGGTTTTCCTTCCCCGACCACCTCTATCCAAAGTCCTTATCACTTCCTTTCCTAGCCCTCCTTATGGGGTTGTTTTCTTCTAGGATCTAAGGAAATAGTGGGAAGACAAGTTCTTCGAAGAAGAAGAGGAGAATTCTTCTTCAATGTTGCAAAATCCTTTTGTACTAGGAGTAACATCTAACAAGAAACCAACCTTAGGATGATCCAAGGAGCTAGTTTCAAATTTCCTGGACCTTATTGAGAGGGACATGTTTATGAGAGCCTCCATCCACTCATTGCCTTCTAGATTTAAATTATTTATTAAAATAGTAAATGGAGGAGAGGAAGGGATAGAATTACCCATGGATAAACCTGTTACGGGTGAATCCTCCTGCGGACAAGCAGATTCCCTCTTGGTATCTAGACCCCTAAACCAAGACAGAAAGGGTGCTATCATTGGTCATTGACATTCTTTTAGATATAATTAAGTTAACATACGAAGAGTAAGAAGAAAAATATGTACCTTGTTAACGACATTTGTCCTTGCAAAGTCCAAGCTAAACTTCAATCCTGAGCTCCTCAATAGGTCCTGTAGAACAAACAAAGATACAACGGGCTTCCTATTCTACTGAGATTATATCAAACATAGATCCATCTACTGGAGACAAATTCATGTGGAACAAACATAAATTTGAAAGAAACAGACCAAGCATGTATATGTATTAATGAGAACGAATGAAAGTACTTACAATCCTCTGATGAAGGTGCAGTAGCTTCTTCCAGCTCTCCTTGTCCGACCCCTTTTCTCAAGTAATCTACACTGATTATGCTCTAATGTCCTTCCTTATGAGATCATAATTTAGGTACTTCTCTATATCTCTCCCTTGTATGTTTCCTATGAGATCATAGGTTTCATACCTCTAATCTTTTTCTCTCAATACCACTTATAGGATCATAAGTTTGATATCTCTATTTCTTGTTGTTGTCTTTCACCATGAGAATGCCTCCTTATATAATATTTGAGAGACCCAACCACTTGAGATATCTTTGGAATAAGTTGAGGATTCCTCTCCTTCAGTTGTGGATCTTCCCTAAGATCATGCCTTGAACTCATATTCGAATCCAGCCAACCTCAGAGATTGAGGGGATTCTTCCCTGTTTTAGCTCAACAAACCAAAAATTTGCTCAGAAAAGGTAGAGCTCCCCCAAAAGGGTACACAGAGCGTTCCAATGCTCCCCCAAAGAGGCCTAGGGAGCGCTGGCACTCCCTGACAATGGGTAGGGGAGCGCTGCCCTCCAAAATCCATTTGTGAGTGGTTTTTTCAGTGGCAAAAGGCTTGTACTCCTTGTCAAGTGATTTCTCTTCTTCAAAACCAGTCTTTGAGGTGTCTTAAGTGTTCCTATGATGTCGTTAGAGGCACGACATAGGCAATATGGCAGTATGATATTTGCGACACTTGTGGTCAAGATGTGACACTTGTGGACAAGATGCGACACTTACAACACTTGTAATGACAACACTTGCGACACTATTGAAGTGAGTAATTTTGATGTGTAACAAAACCCTTCATGTAACTTGGCAAAGTCTTGACAATGATGATATCCTCAACCTCTTTTGTATCTTTGTTTCCATATTATGTGGATGATTCTTGCCTTACCCGAGGATTATCCTCAAGTCCATGTTAAAAAATGGCCCATAATTATCATAATGGCTCACGTCATATATTATATTAAACTAAAGAAAGTACTGAGGTACATTTTACTATAATTTATAACTATTCAAATTAATTTATTGTGATCAAATTATTTCAATCTTAGAATTAAATAACCCTCGTCATTAAAATCTCTTTTTTGGTATTTTTAATATTTTGTATATTCTTATTTTTCTTAAGCTTGATGTGGGTGTGAGTGATAATCTTAGTCTTCATCTTTATCAAGCTTTTCTCAAGTTTTGTGTTTTTTCTCAAAGCTCCTTTTACGTGTGAGGTTTGGTATTATTAATATTTTGTATATTCTTGTTTTTCTTAAGCTTGATGTGGATGTGAGTGATAATCTTAGTCTTCATCTTTATCAAGCTTTTCTCAAGTTTTGTGCTATTTTCAAAGATTTTTCTAAGTGTGAGGGATAACCTTTGTTTTAGTCTTTATAGTCATTCTCAAGGCTTTGGATTATGTTATTATGAAGAGCGTCAAAGATGTGTAAAGGAATATTTAAAATCATGGAGTAAGTTGTCTCATTTTTTTACTTATTCAATTAATTATAAATATGTGTAAAGGAATATTTAAAATCATGGAATAAGTTGGCTCATTTTTTTACTTATTCAATTAATTATAAAGATGTGTAAACGAATATTTAGATCATGGGTAAGTTGGTTCATTTTTTTATTTATTCAATTAATGATAAGATGTAATATGTTTGGTTTATCACTTTTCTCTTTTCATTTTATAAATTTGAATATATATATATATATATATATATATATATATATATATATATATATATTAAAAATTTTTACGAATATATTAAAAAAAATTAAATATTAATTTAATTTTATAATTATTAATAGAATTAATGAGATTAAAATGATATATTTTAAAGTTTTAAAGTCAAAATGGATTTAATCTTAACCGCATTCATTTAATAATTTGGATATTATAAAGCATTCCAAAATGGAGTTCAATATTTCAATTATTAATATTTAGTTTCATTTATAAACTTAAGTAATTTGTCATCTTTATAGAATGTTATACTTATGTTGTTTTTATTTTAATTAATTTGTATATTAGTTGTACATGTTTGTGTGCATAGTGTAATTAAGTTAGAAAAATAAACTTCATGGGAGTTTTAAATATTAATCAATTAAAGATGCATTGGGAGGAATTTTTTTTTTTTTAATGCTAAGTTCTAACAAGTATTGTGATGATTATATAAGTAAAATAGTGAGTGATGGAGAAGTTGAAAAACTTTTAAAGGATGTTGACAAATATAAACTTGTAAGACATGTACATTGAGGCTTATGGAGTTATCTATCCATTGCTAAAGATCATGCAAATACATATTTCTTTCTTCTTTGTATTATTGAATGTACCTATAACATTTTTAAGGAAATATTTTTTAAAAGCCCAATTATTTGAAAATGACATATTGCTTAAACAGATTGTTTTCATTTATTCATATTCAACCTTCTCATCATCACATATCAGACAATCTCCTTACTACTATGTTTGTTTTTTCACAGGAAAATGTGAATAATATGGATTATGCTACACAAATGTTTGAGCAATATTCTCGATTGAAACCTTTGCAGTAAATGTTGAATTACCATATTCATCCAATGGAATCAACTGGGATTATGTCATAGATTTTCACAATACCATAAAGTCTTCCCAATTAAACGCTAATATGCATGATGCTTGTCATTTCACAAAGTTGCAATGCACTTGCGATTACAACCAAAATTAGACTCAGTTGTGATTAAAACCAAAATTGGACTTATCAAGTATTTTGATAGTTAAAAATATGCCTTCTCCATGTAACCCCATTGTCTCTAGAGAGATTTCTTAGTGTGGATATTCTTCTATATGTAGAAAATCACAAATTGCTTAAATGGCTATCATATGTAACATTTATCAATGAGGTGTAATTTATCTCATTTATGTACTAGTTTATAATGATAATTACAATGGCAGTTGAATTTCATCTTACAACAAGATGACCCATTGCAAACATTACAATGAAACAAAATTGATTGTACATTAAAATGATTCATTCAATTTCTTTGTAACCTTATAGTGGTGGGTCATTAATGAATTCTTTTATCCCACAAACATATAGAGAAGTGGTTATAGTATACTTTTGATAAGAATGTTACCTTCTTGGGTTAATAAGATTAACAAAACTCTAACTCATCTATGTTAATGTGTAACATTTGCATATTTAATTCTTTTTAAGAAAACAAAATCTAATGTTCCTAATCAAATCTAATTTTCCTTACTACACCAACTCACCCTTACTTATCCAATGTGAAATACATATCCATATTCTTTTTATCTACACATTCAAATTGGTAGAAGTTAGTGTAGTATTTCATCTCTTATTTGTTTGGCACTGAGAAAGTGGCAGTTACAGAAGCCGACTTTCGCATATGGGCATATATGGAAGTCGTAAATATGCATATACAGAATCTAGCTACCATATATGCACATATACAGAAGCTAGCTTCCATATATGTGCATATACAGAAGCTGGCTTCTATATATGCGCATATACGGTAGCCGGCTTCCGTATATGTGACTTCCATATATGCGCATATACCAAAGTCGGCTTTCGTATATGCCCATATATGGAATTTGGCTTCCGTATATCTGCACATATACGAAACTCAGATTACGTATATGTGCATATACAGAATCCAACTTTCGTATATGCACATATACGAAAGTCGCACATACGGAAGTCGACTTCCATATATGGACATATACAAAAGTTGACTTCTGTATATGTGCATATACGGAATCCCACTTTCTTAAATGCACATTTATGGAAGAATGCTTTCATTAATGTGAATATACGAAAGCTTGCTTCCACATATGCGCAAATATGGAAGTCAACTTTTGCAAATGCGCATATATGGAAGCAAGATTTCATATATGAGCATATACGAAAGTGCTTCATTAAATGCGCATATACATAATCCAACTTCTATATATGTTCATTTATGGATGTTGGATTCCGTATATATGCATGTATAGAAGTGGTCGACTTAGGCTCCCGTATATATGTATATACATATATACGTATATATGTTGGCTCTTGTCACTTCAATATATGTGTATATACGGAAGTGGTCGACTTCGGTATATGGTCATCTTCGGTATATGCACATATACGAAAGCCAATCACTTATGTATATGCGCATATATGGAAGTGGTCGGCTTCCATATATGCACATATACAAAAGTGTCTCACTTCCTATATGTGCATATACAGAAGTGAGCCACTTCTGTATATGCGCATATATGAAAGCCAAACACTTATGTATTTGCATGCTGGCTTCGGTATATGGTCGACTTCGGTCTATGAACATATAGGAAAGCTGACCGCTTTCGTATATACGTATATATAGAAGCCGACCACTTGCGTATATGTGCATATACAAATGTGGTCGGTTTCCGTATATGCGCATATATAGAAGTGGTCAGCTTCATAAGTGGTCAGCTTTCGTATATGCGCATATACGAAAGTGGTCATCTTTCGTATATGCACATATATGGAAGTGGTTGGCTTCTGTATATGTGCACACATGAAATCCATATATGAAAGTGGTCGACTTCTCTATATGCACATATGCAGAAGCCCGTCACTTCCCTATGTGTATATACGGAAGTGGTTGACTTCAGTATATGCACATATACAGAAGCCCGTCACATCCATATATGCGTATATATGGAAGTGGTCGACTTTGGTATATTGCCAGCTTCGGTATATGCGCATATACAAAAGCAAATCACATATGTATATGTGCATATACGGAAGTGGTCGGCTTCCATATATGTGCATATACGGAAGTGTATCGCCTCTGTATATGCACATATACAGAAGGTGTCAGCTTTCGTATATGCATATATATGAAAATGGTCGGCTTCCGTATATGTGCATATACGAAAGTGGTCAACTTCTGTATATGCGCATATACGGAATTTGACCACTTCCGTATATGCGCATATATGGAAGTCGACCATTTCCGTATATGCGCATATATGGAAGTGGTCAATTTTCATATATGTGTCGTATATGCACATATAAGGAAAGTTGACCACTTCCATATATGCGCATATACGGAAGTGGTCAACTTCCGTATAGTCAATTTTCGTATATGTGCTATGCACATATACGAAAGTTGTCCACTTCCATATATGCACATATACAGAAGCTGACCACTTTTGTATATGCGCATATACAGAAATGGTCAACTTTTGTATACGGAAATGGTCGGCTTCCATATATGTGCATATACGAAAGCTGACCACTTTCGTATGTGCGCATATATGAAGGTGGTCAACTTTTGTATATGCGCATATATGAAAGTGATTAGCTTCTGTATATACCACTTATGTATATGTACATATACGTAAGCCGACCATTTCCATATATGCACATATACAGAAGTGGTCAACTTTTGTATATGGCACATATACAAAAGTCAACCATTTCTGTATATGCGCATATACGGAAGCCGACCATTTCCCTATATGCGCATATAATGAAGTTGACTGCTTCCGTATATGCGCATATACGGAAATGGTTGGCTTCCGTATATGCGCATATATAGAATTTGACCACTTCCATATATATGGAAGTGGTCAGCTTCTGTATATGCGCATATACAGAAGTTGACCACTTTTGTATACGCATATATACAGAAGCTAACCACTTCCATATATGAGCATATATGAAGCCGACCACTTCCGTATAAGCACATATACAAAAATGGTCGGCTTTCGTTTATGCACATATATGGAAGTTGACCACTTCTATATATGCGCATATACAACACATATACGGAAGATGACCACTTCTAAGTTGTGTGACCCCACGTTGGCTATAGTATCCATTGTCAGTGCATTCATTCATAATCCTTGCAGTGAATCCATGTGAAGGAGGCAACTCTAAGTTGTGTGATGTCAAAAATATCCATGGCCAATTAGTGCAAGTAGGTGGCGAGCAATTTCCAGCCTACTGCAGAGTCATTAAGACTCTTTCAATAGATGCATATTCTCATGTGATAGCTATGGAAATCATATGTCCATGCAACACCATGCTCTCATCTGCTACTTTTGCGTATCCATGAATCCATCTGCATCCATCCCGCAAACATCGTGCATCCATGCTCCCATCGACTCCTTTTCCGACTCCCATCGATTCTCCGATGGCTCACTCAACCAAACAGTTTAACACTTAACTCCCTGAGCAATCATTTTTGAAGGTCGTGCACACCTCTCCGTGCTCATTTTCGAATTTGAAATGAGTTGGATTTTTTCTTTTGGAATGAGTTGTACATTACTCCCTTTGCACCCGTGTTCGTATATGCCAATAAACACATGCTTCCGCATATGCACACTTCCATAAATGCGTGCTTCCTGCAAATGAACACATGTTTTTCATTATTCTCCCACAAAAGGGAAGGCATGTGTCAGTATATACACACTTTTGTATATGTGGATATACAGAATCCAACTTCTATAAATGTGCATTTACAGAAGTGAACTTCCATAAATGAACATTTACAGAAGGTGGCTTCCATATATGCACGCTATACGAAATCCAACTTCCATAAATGCGCATTTACGGAAGCGTGCATATATAGAAGCCACCTTCCGTAAATGTGAATTTACGGAAGGAGGCTTTCATATATGCGCACTTATAGGGAAGCTAACTTCCATGAATGTGCATTTACTGATGACAACTTCCATATATACACATTTACAGAAGCGTTCATATATGGAATTTGTCTTTCATAAATGCGCATTTACGTAAATATGGAAATGGTCAGCTTCCATATATGTGTATATATGGAATCCGACCATTTCCATATATACGCATATACATAAACTAAGAAGCTGTCAAATTTTGTATGTGCGCATATACGGAAATGGTCGGCTTCCATGCGCATATAAAAAAATGGTCAAATTTCGTATATGCGCATATATGGAATTTGACCACTTTTGTATATGTGCATATATGGAAGACGACCATTTCCATATATGCGCATATACAGAAATGGTAGGCTTTCATATATGTGCATATACGGAAGTGGTCAACTTTCATATATGTGCATATACTGCACATATACAGAAGTTGACCACTTCTGTATATGCGCATATATGGAACCTGACCACTTCCATATATGCACACATATGGAAATGGTTGGCTTTTGTATATACACATATACAGAAATGGACAGCTTCCATATATATCCGTATATATACACGGCAACGAAAATGGTTGGCTTTTGTATATGCGCATATACGGAAGACAACCACTTCCATATATGCACGTATATGGAAGTCGACTACTTCAGTTAACGCACATATACGGAAGGTGGAAGGTGGCTTCCGTATAGGCGTCGACTTCCATATATGTGCATATACAGAATCTGGCCACTTGCATATATGCGCTTATACATAATCTATCACCTTTTGTATATGCACATACACGAAAGCCAACCACTTTCGTATATGCAGAAGTGGTCAGATTTCATATATGTGTATATATGGGAGTGGTCAACTTTTGTATATGCGCATATATAGAGGTGGTCAACTTCTGTATATGCGCATATACGGAAGTTGACCATTTCCATATATGCGCATATATGGAAGTGGTCAACTCCTGCATATGCACATATACAGAAGCTGACCACTTCCGTATATGCGCATATACGGAAGTGGTCAACTTCCGTATATGCACATATATGAAAGTGGTCAGCTTCTGTATATGCACATATATGGAAGTTGACCACTTCCGTATATACAGAAGTTGATCATTTTCGTATATGTGCATATAGGGAAGTGGTCAACTTCTGTATATGCACATATACAGAAGTTGACCACTTCCACATATACAGAAGTTGACCACTTCTGTATATGCACATATACGGAAGTTGACCACTTCTGTATATGTGCATATATAGAAGTGTTCAGCTTCTGTATATGCACATATACGAAAGTTTACCACTTATGTATATGCGCATATATGGAAATGGTCGGCTTCCGTATATGACCATTTCTATATATGTGCATATACGAAAGATGATCGCCTCCGTATATGCGCATATACAGAAGATGATCACTCATATATATACGCATATATGAAATCTAACCACTTCTGCATATACGGAAGTGGTCAGCTTTCGTGTATGCGCATATACAAAAGGTGACAGATTATGTATAAGCGCATATATAGAAGTGGCCAGATTCTGTATATGCACATATATGGAAGTCGATGCCTATACAGAAGCCACATTCCACCTTCCGTATATGTGCATATACTGAAGTGGTCGACTTCCATATATGCGCATATATGGAAGTGGTCGTCTTCCGTATATGCGCATATACAGAAGCCGACCATTTCCATTGCCTTGTATATATACGGATATACATAGAAGCTATTCATTTTCGTATATGTGCATATACGGAAGCCAACCATTTCCATATATCCGCATATATAGAAGTGGTTAGCTTACGTATATGCGCATATACGGAAGTGGTCAAATTCCGTATATGTGCATATACCGTACATATACAGAAGTTGACCACTTCTGTATATGCACATATACGAAAGCTGACCATTTCCATATATGCACATATACGAAAACCAACCATTTCCGTATATGCGCATATACGGAAATGGTCGAAAGTGGTCAACTTCTGTATATGCACATATATGAAAGCTGACCATTTCCATATATGCACATATACGAAAGATGACCATTTCCATATATGCGCATATACAAAAACCGACCATTTCCGTATATGCACATATACGGAAATGGTTGGCTTCCATATATGCACATATACGAAATTGATCAAATTCCATATATGCGCATATACGAAAGTTGACCACTTCCGTATATGCGCATGGAAGTTGACCATTTCTGTATATGCACATATACGGAAGTTTACATCTTCTCAGCTTCTGTATATGCGCATATACGGAAATGGTCAACTTCCGTTTATGCGCATATATGGAAGCGATCAGCTTCCGTATATGTGCATATACATAAATGGTCAACTTTCGTATATGCACATATACGGAAGCTGACCATTTCCATATTTACGTAAATGCGCATTTACGTAAGGCGAATTCCATATATGCACGCTTCCGTAAATGTGTATATATGGAAGTTGTCGTCAGTAAATGCACATTCATGGAAGTCAACTTCCCTATAAGCGCGCATATATGGAAGCCTCCTTCCGTAAATTCACATTTACAGAAGGTGGCTTTAGTATATGCGCGCTTCCGTAAATGCACATTTATGGAAGTTGGATTTCATATAGCGCACATATATGGAAGCCACCTTCCGTAAATGTGCATTTATGGAAGTTCACTTCTGTAAATGCACATTTATAGAAGCTGGATTCTGTATGTCTATATATACAAAAGTGTGTATATACCGACACATGCATCCCCTTTTGTGGGAGAATAGGGAAAAACATGTGTTCATTTGCTGGAAGCACGCATTTATGGAAGCGTGCATATGCGAAAGCGTGTGTTTATTGGCATATACGAATATGGGCACATAGGGAGTAATGTACAACTCGTTCTAGGAGAAAAAATCCAACTCATTTCAAATTCGAAAATGGGTGCGGAGAGGCATGCACGACCTTCAAAAATGAGTGCTCATGGCGTTAAGTGTTACATTTTTTGGTTGAGTGAGCCATCGGAGAATCGAGAGGAATCAAAAAAGGAGCTGATGGGAGCATGGATGCGCAGTGGTTGCGGGATGGATGTAGATGGATTCATGGATACACAAAGGAAGCAAATGAGAGCATGGTGTTGCATGGATATCTAGTTTCCATAACTATCACATGAGCATATGCATTTACTGAAAGAGTCGTAATGACTCTGCAACAGGTTGAAATTGCTCACCACCTACTTGCACTAATTGGCCATGGATATTGTTGACATCACACAACTTAGAGTTGCCTCCTTCACATGGATTCATTGTAAGGATTATGAATGAATGCACTGACAATGGATACTATAGCCAACGTGGGGTCACACAACTTAGAAGTGGTCATATTCCATATATGTGTCGTATATGCACATATATAGAAGTGGTCAACTTCCATATATGTGCATAAACGAAAGACGACCATTTTCGTATATGTGCTTATACATAAGTGGTTGGCTTCATATATGCTCATATATGGAAGTGGTTAGCTTCTATATATATGTGTATACAGAAGCGGTCAACTTCTGTATATGTGCATATACAGAAGCTGACCACTTCCATATATATGGAAGTGGTCAACTTCTGTATATGCGCATATACAGAAGCCGACCATTTCCATATATGCGCATATACGGAAGCAATCAACTTCTGTATATGCGCATATAGGGAAATGGTCAGCTTCCGTATATGCGCATATATGGAAATGGTCGGCTTACGTATATGCGCATATACATAAGTGGTACATACAGAAGCTAATAACTTTCGTATATGCGCATATACGAAAGTTGACCACTTTCATATATGCGCACATACGGAAGTGGTCAACTTCCGTATATGCACATATATGGAAGTCGACCATTTCTGTATACAAAAGCTGACCATTTCTCTATATGCGCATATACGGAAGTGGTCATCTTCCGTATATGTGCATATATGGAAGTGGTCAGCTTCTGTATATGTGCATATATGAAAGTGGACAACTTTCATATATGTGCATAGCACATATACGAAAATTGACTATACAGAAGTTGACCACTTCCGTATATGCGCATATACAGAAGTGGTCAACTTTCCTTATATGTGCATATACGACACATATATGAAAGTTGACCACTTTCATATATGCACATTTACAGAAGCCAACCATTTCCGCATATGCGCATATACATAAGTGGTCAACTTTCATATATGTGTCGTATATGCACATATAAGAAAAGTTGACCACTTCCGTATATGCGCATATACGGAAGTGGTCAACTTTCCTTATATGTGCATATACGACACATATATGAAAATTGACCACTTCCATATATGCGCATATACGAAAATGGTCGGCTTCCGTATATGCGCATATACGGAAGTGGTCAAATTTCGTATATGCGCATATACAGAAGTTGACCACTTTCATATATGCACATATACGGAAGCTGACCATTTTTGTATATGCGCATATACAAAAGCTGACACCTTCCATATATGTGCATATACAGAGGCGATACACTTCTGTATATGCACATATATGGAAGCCGACCACTTCCGTATATGCGCATATACATATGTGATTTGTTTTTGTATATGCGCATATACCGAAGCTGGCCATATACCAAAGTCGACCACTTCCATATATACGCATATATGGATGTGACAAGCTTCTGTATATGCACATATACCGAAGTCGACAACTTCCATATATAAACATATGGAAGTGATGGGCTTCTGCATATGCGCATATAGAGAATTCGACCACTTTCGTATATGGATTTCATGTATGCACATATACAGAAGCCAACCACTTCCATATATGTGCATATACGAAAGCTGATCACTTTCGTATATGCACATGGATTTACTGCAAGGATTATGAATGAATGCACTGACGATGGATACTATAGCCAACGTGGGGTCACACAGCTTAGACCTTCCTCCTTCACTAGAAGGATTATAAATGCACTAAATGATAATGGATACTATAGCCAACTCCCTTAGGATACTTAAAGCTCGCCTAATTCAGACCCTTATGTTAGGATTATCACTCACCCTTTCCCTTACCACCTTATCCCTCACTTACATCCCCCTCTCATCTCCTTATCCTCTCCATACTTGAACTTTTTAAGCAATCGGGCTCACGAGGGTGGACTCACTCATTTGCCCTCCTCTCTTCCCTCACTCCCAAACCCAACTCCACTTTTCCCTTATTACGCACCCCACTCCATACCTATATATGCGCATATACGAAATTCAACCACTTCTGTATATGTGCCACTTTCATATATGCGCATATATGAAATTCGATCGACTTTTTTATATGCGCATATATGAAAGTAGGCCACTTCCGTATATGCTCATATATGGAAGTTGGCACATATACAAATGTCGCTTCCATACATGCACATATACAAAAGTGGTGGGATTCCATATATGCACATAAATAAAAGTCGATCACTTCTGTATATGTGCATATACGGAAGTGGATGACTTTCATATATGCGCATATACAGAAGTCGGTTGGCTTATGTATATGCGCATATATGGAAGTTTTCTCTCAACAATTTCATCATTCTTGGAGGATTCAAGAAAGATTACATCTTTGGAAAGGATGAATTTATTATTTTTCTCATCATAAAGATGATATCCCTTGGTGGTATTTGAATACCCCAAGAAGATGCACTTCTAACTCCTTGCATCAAGCTTGTTTTTCTGCTCCTTAGGAATCAAGGCATAGCAGGTGGAACCAAAGACCCTAAGATGCCTCACCGAAGGAATGTGGCCATACCACATTTCATAAGGAGTCTTGTTTTTAAGAGCATGAGATGGACACCTATTTTTCAGATAAACTGCACATAGATCTGCATTAGCCCAAAACATCAATTTAACATTCTTGAAAAACATCATGGAATGAACCATATTGAGGAGTGTCATGTTCATTCGTTCAACAACATCGTTATGTTGGGGATTGTATGGGATTGTGGTTTGATGTTTGATCCCATGTTGGCGAAGGTAGATTTCAAATTCATTAGATGTATATACTCTTCCATTATCAGTGTGACGAGATCCAATACGACACTAAGCTTCATTTTGAATCCATGCATGAAAATTTTTAAAAGTTTCAAAAACTTGTGATTTATCTTTCAGCAAGTACACCCAACACATCCTAGTGTAATCATAAATAAAAGTCATGATATATCTATTTCCATTTGTAGAAGGAATAGGCATAGGGCCACACAAATCATAATGAATAAGTTCAATTTTTCTACATGCTCTCGTAGTACCCTCTGCTATGTCCATAATATTCATCATGCCTCCTATCGCCACTAGAATGATTTTTTTTTGCATTATGATCGATGCTAAGATCGAGGTCATAAAAGAGTTATTATAATTTCAATTGATTACATCAAAGCTCAAAACCCCCCCAAGCCATGAACATAATCACGTTCATACGAAATTAAAAGACGAAGACAAAAATAATAAAGAGAAACGATAAACCCCTGCATCATCACCGTCGAGGTATTCATTAAAAGATCAATGAACTCTGCTTATATTTACATATAACTACAAGTGACTTGAGCTGTAAGCAAAGAAAAAATTTATGATTTTGATGTATACTTACAAAACCCTTGGAATGTTGGTCATAATTCTTGTTGCCGGCCAATAAATCCAGTGCAGAGGTGGTGGAAGTGGCCCTTCCAAGGAGACATATACTACAGGAGGCAGCAAGCATGGCATGATGAATCACTTTGGCCAAATTTGTTCCATCTTTTGAGGGCGTGGAGTATTGATGTGGCCATGGATGAAAATAGCAAAAGCCTAGCCATATTTCCTTATGCACTTCCACCATAATAATCTCTGGATTGTTTATTTACCATTATCCAGATTCACAACTTTCTAGCATTATGTGTTGTATATTTATTAATAATTAATATATATACATTTTGTGTTGTATGTTTATAAATAATTAATACATATAAACAAAAATATCTGAAACACTTTAGCTAAGTGCAAAATATTGTATTATAAAATAATTTTTAAGACTCAGAAACATGAACACCTGGAACGATGTTCATGTTGTGAGGCCCGTGGGAAATTCCCTCCAGGTGAGAGAATTGTTGAGAATTGATCTCTCGAGGGTGCTAGACTGCAGCTACATGGCTCTGTGACTTCCTATCCGGCCTATTGTTGAAGCCCCATAAAGGAAATGGGGTCGCCGGAGGACTATTGAGCATAGAAGGGGCACATTTCCTAGGGTGGGATAGGCATGTGGGGAATGAGGGACTGTAGGATGTTAGTTCGAATTGGCACATGGGATGGATTTTTTCCTGTTGTCTGAGATACATCATCCTGGTTAAGAATTCCTTTATCCAAGTGGAGTTTAGTCCCAGCTAGGGGGTGACCCACTGCTGAGAGTTCTGAGCAGTGTGGTTTAAGGATGGGAGGAATGTGGAGGGTCTGCACGCAGTTGGTGGTATTTTTATCAAAGATAAGTATCAACTGTGTGTTAAATTATGTGTTGCATCATTATTTATGCATTTGTTTTTATGGGTTTTTCCCGTATATGATGCATGTGTATTTCTATTACTATTCTGTATAAATATGCGTATTTGTAGAGAATTTGTATGTTTAAATATTGCATACAGTTCAAAAAATTTCGTGTGGCATAGCCCAGCAGTCGGATGCTACAATATTATAATTCCAATGCATGGTCTTTACACATATCCTCTTTGCACAACTCTCGAGTACAGAAATATCTTTTACATTTAGCTGACATTTGCACAGAATGGTATATCATGACAATGATTCACAACATTTATATTCATCTCTTCTACATAATAATCACCCAATCAATATCAATACAATCCACAACAATACATAAAATAACTATAACAAAAATACACTAGCTCTACAATGTACAACATAGAAATACATCTCCAACATCCATTTACACATTACATAAGGATTTAAATTGGAAACATAATTATAGTAAAAACTACCATTCAATGCTTGACTCATTTTTCTCTTTGTTATTGATTTCTATAGAAAATAGTTACAATGGTTCGATGGGCCCATGTCAGCTTACAAAGCTCATTGAATTATCCAGCTAAAGGCCATAACAAATTTTACCATTACTTTTGTCTTGCTCATTCTCCTATGAGCTCTTGTTTTCCTCTTTGAGCCACTTCTATTCATCATGGATGTTGTATGTGTTCACCTTTTTCAAGTTGTAACACAATTAACGACTTAATGAGAGCATTGACCTAAAAATGAGAACTCTATCTCTAATAACCTATATTTTTGGATAAAAAAATCAAAATCAACCTCTAAATTAAAAAGTGGTGCTATCACTGCAACCGTTTTTTTCGGGGTCAAAATTACCACATTTTGCAACAATGGCCTTAAAAATTTCATAATGTTTCCAACAAAAACCTTAAATCAACCCCCAAATAAAAAAGTGTCACCAACATGAACACCTTCGTTTTGGTGGGGGTGTCAAAATTACAACTTTTTAGATAGTATGGTCTTAACAACCTGTACCGTTATAATACAAAACTTAAAAACAACGTCAAAATCAAAAAGTGAGAATCCTAGTAGCACCTCACTTTTTTGAGTTCAAAGTCTAACTTCTTTGAAACCCATGACATTGGCAACTGGTACTTATAACCAAATCTTAAAATCAACCCTCAAAAAATTGAAAAGAGATGCTATAAGTAGCACCTCAACTTTTTGGAAGCTTAAAATTACAAACATTATTTAAACCATAGCTTAAAAACCTCATTGCAAACAAAATCATTCAAAAAACCATATTTAAAAAGAATATATTTAAAAAAAAAATCTAAAATACATTTACAAATGAAACCTCACCCCTTACCATCATTTTAAATGTTTTTTAAAAACTGAAAATTTTAAAAAAAAAATGAAATTTTAAAAAAAATGAAATTTTTTTAATAAAAATTTGAATTTGAGTTTTTTTTAATCCATTTTATGTTCAAAGTCCATAAGTTGATTCCTTTGAACACTCCTACATATCAAGTATTATTTATGTTCAAGGTCCATAAATTAATGCTATTAAACACTCCTACATATCAAGTATTATTTATGTTCAAGATCCATAGGTTGATTTTATTTAACACTCCTACCTATCCATTATTATTTATGACTAATTTCTTTTTAAAATATTTTGATATGATGTTTTAAATTTAATTTTATCATTTATTTAAATATTATATATTATATGAATATCATAATTTATTTTTACCAATTAATTAAATTAAAGTAATAATTGAATTAAAATAAATATTATATATTATATAAATATCATAATTTATTTTTACCAATTAATTAAATTAAAATAATAATTGAATTAATTAAATTAAAATAATAATTAAATTGAAATAATAATTATTTAATGATATTCAAAGAAATGTTATTATGGTAATTCCGTCCCATTGCATTATAGATAATATGAATCTTATCATCGTAGTCAATAACATGATAACTTTAACCAAATTTCCCTAAATGACATCATCAAAAAGTTCTTTGATATAAATATTATTCTATTCTTTTAATTTATTCTAATTTTTAAGTTCTTGATGCCATTATATTGGGTAAATGTTCAGTTTTAACAATAAGTAAACATTAATAAAACCTGGCCTATTTTAAAATCACTGTTAAAGAAAGAAAAAACTACTACCCCACTGCCCACTAACATTCAGCAAAGACTACCCTACCAGTGATTCCCGACAACATAGTTTTTCAACAAAAAATGGGAGCACTCGCCATATTTCTCACTCGCTTGTCAACACAAAAATATTTATATAGGGCGCAAGCAACAAAGCGTTCATGCAGGAGACTCGGACAACAAAAACCATACTTTCAGCAGATATAGATTTGAATTCCGGCGTGCCAACATTGAGAAATCTCATGGTCAAACACCATTACATTCTACGCAGAAAAGTAGTAGAGTAGGGGATCCTGTTTTCAATAACACGCCCAAAGTATCCTTGCAAAAGTTATATCCCGTTGTAAAATGGGCTCTTAGAGGGCTTTATTTGATAATTTCTTTCTCCTGGAGGAGCCAAAATAATGGTAGCATTGAGCTCTTGTTCCAGAAATTCCCATGCTCCATTGAAGGCCGAAGGCGGGATAGGGGCTTTTATGAAATCCAACCTTTCTTTGAAATATTTCTTGTTGAAATTAAACCTGTTAGGCGATTGGATGGTATTGGTAGATCCAATGTAGGATATGGAGCCCATCCAGCTAGTATTACACTACGTGGAGACCATGGCCAATTCCGGAAAGATTTGGTTCACAGTTTGGAGGAGTTGATGAGGGGTCCGAGATACATCCACTGAAAACGAGCATAACATCACGCTGGCCTCCTTTTAGTTAGGTATCCGATATGAAGACACGAATAAGCAGATCCTCGTCAACCGATGGTGCGACAAGACTACCTCGGTGAACCGCTTCGTCACTGCTTCTCGCCCTGTTCTGGCCTCGTTGAAGACGGTGACCAAGAGAGACTGCGGCGAGCTTTATTCTCCATGAAACAATGACGCCCCATCTGCCCTCGCCCCTCAGAGCCCACAACACTTCTCCCTTTTGTGGCTTGTTAAAAACATTACGCGTCCACAAGCAGGGCATCAATTATATTATCCGCTGCGGCCAAAATATTTCCCGACAACAAACTCAATCCCTCATTGCTGAAATGGCCGCCGGTGCCAATAGTGGGGCAGACTCCTACGTGGAATCCCTAGTTTGCAGGATTTTGTGCATTGGCAGAGTATAATTGGCCAAGATGGAACGGCCTCTACCCACGCCATTTTGGAAGGAATCAACCTCTTCAACGGGACTGGAAGCATCAGCTTCACGGCGGACGATGATGCCTACCAGAAGTCTCATCAAGATATGATGTGGATATTCCAGAAGATGTTAGAAGGCCATCCACTCCTGAAATAAGAAAATTCATTTCTTTGTTAAAAGAATGCCCAAAGCATTGGGTAAATTCAGAATGGATGAAAGAGATGCTAAATTGGGATTTGTTCACTCACCCAGATGCACAAAAATTTGCCATGTCTACCACGATCAAAGAAAAGACAGATTTGTCTAAAAAATGGCAACAATACATGGATCAAAATAATGTTTTCATTTCATTTTATGAATGGAGATATAGAAGTCAGATTTTGAGAAGTTTCAAGGAAAAGGGATCTTGCTCTAAAGCTCTGCTACATCCATATACTGCAAAACCAATTTGTTGTTCTGTCCAAACCATTTCTATTCCGGACTTGGGCAAAGAAATCAGCAAGATGAAAAAGGCAATAAAGGAGCAGGATAATGAAAAGGATCAGGTGCTTCACATCCAACATCAGAAGTTCCATGTTCTTCTGGATATAAAGATCCAAGGAAAACCTTTTAAACTTAAAACATTATTAGACACAGGGTTAGATCTTAATCTTTTAAATAAAGATATTATCCCTGTTCAATTTTGGGAAAAAACCCAAGTCCATGCTATTGGGTTAGGAAACATTCCAATAGAAATTTCTTTTGAAATCCCTGAAGCTTCCCTTTGCTTCAAGCACCATTGTCTATCGCTAAAATTCTTATTGGCAAATTTTCCGGTAGCCTGCATCCTAGGAACACCTTTCTTTGCTGCAGTAGAACCTCATGGGTCAACTATACTACCAGATGGATCATCAGGGTATTTTATCAGCATTCCATCAGGAAAGAAAAGGATCATTGTCAAACTTCCTTTCATCTCTTCTCCAAGGATATCTACTATGGTCCATACCATTGAGAATAAAATCCTAAAGATAGAAGAAAAATAAGCAGTCAAATCTAAGGATAAAGGAACAGCTAAATCAAAGTCAAATTCAACAGAAAATCCTCCTGTTGAAACAGGATATCACAGAACAAATATGTTCTGAAAATCCTACTGCTTTTTGGAATCAAAAGAAGCATGAGGTGTCACTTCCCTACAAGGATGATTATCTAGGAAAACCTTGCAAAAGCAGAGCAATTCCTATGAATGCCGAATACCAAAAACTCTGTGCAGAAGAAATCAAGGGCCTCCTTCAAAAAGGACTAATCGGAGAATCTATCAGCCCTTGGAATTGTTATGGGTTTTACATTAACAAACATTCTGAACAGATGAGAGGAATTCCTAGATTAGTGGTAAACTACAAACCACTAAATAAAGTTTTGGCTGATGATACATATCCCATTCCCAATAAAACCAGTCTAGTAACCAGAATTGCTGGAGCCAAAATCTTTTCAAAATTTGATTTAAAATTAGGATTTTGGCAAGTTGTTGCCAAAGAGGAAGATAAGTTTAAAACAACTTTTAGCATACCAACAGGACATTATGAATGGAATTTTATGCCATTTGGATTGAAAAATGCTCCAACCAAATTTCAGAGAGTAATGGATGATACTCTAAAGCCATATTTTGATTGGCTTATTGTATACATAGATGACATACTTGTCTTCTCATCTTCAGTTGAGCAGCATTTCAAGCATCTCAAGAAATTCACACAAGTTGTCAAACAAGATGGCTTGGTCTTTTCAAAAAAGAAACTTGAATTGTTCAAAACAGAAGTCAAGTACTTGGGTCATAGTATCAAAAATGGCGAGCTTATTTTGCAAACACATGCTGTGGAATTTGCTGATAAATTCCCAGATAAGATAACTGATAAAGTCCAATTACAAAGATTTTTAGGAAGCTTGAATTATATTAGTCATTTCTATAAAGGTTGTGCCCAAGATCGCAAATTACTGAATGACAGGCTAAAGAAAGAGCCTACACCATGGAGTGATGCACATTCACAGGCAATAACAAACATCAAAGCTAAGGCAAAAACACTTCCCATACTTTATATCTCTGGTGATGATCTCCCCAAGATTGTTGAGATAGATGCAAGCAACATTGGGTGGGGAGCTGTCCTTAAGCAAGTCAGGGAACAACGAGGAAAGAACAAGGAAGAAATAGTACAGTTTGCCTCTGTCTTATGGCAAGCTGCCGAGAAAAATTATTATGCCTTAGAAAAGGAAATCAAAGCAGTACTCAATGCTATTCATAAATTTGAGATGTTCCTTATCTACAAAAAGTTTTTACTCAGAACTGATGCTGCTGCAATGAATAAAGTGCTTAACAAGGAAATAAAGAATCCAAGTGATGCTAAGTTTGCTAGATGGCAAGATTTATTCAGTAACTTCGATTTTTCCATAGAGCATATCAAAGGGACTGCAAATTCCATCCCAGACTTTTTGAGAAGAGAACATCTACAGGAAGCTTGTATGATCATTACTATTCAGTTAAGAAATGGAATTGAAGTTTTAGCTAATATCCCTGACTCATTAAATTGGGAATTATATGAGTCCAACTGGAAACCCCATTAGGAATTAAGGAGCATGAAGTTGTTAATGCCTACAAGTCAATAGCTTATTCTAATTTAGTTCCAGAAACTAGATTCAGACTAAGCTCAAATATTTTGTCTCCAATAATTTCTAGAGCTTCACAAAAGGCAGAAGAAGCTCAAGAGACATTAACCAGCAGATTGCATGATATTGATCGTATTTGGGATATTAGGGATAATATTGGAAACAACCAACAATACTTCTGCCTACAAAGACCACGCTTGTTAACTCACTGGCCTGAAAGGAACCCAGTTATATATTTCCCCAACACTGATTATGATTATGCAGGATATAAAATGCTTTGGTGGGATTTTATCCAAAAGGAAGACTTCCTAACTCTGGTTAAATTTGGCAATGTTAATACATCTACAGCAGGAAGACCTCCAAGCTGTTTGGCAGATTGGTGGAAGGATTTTGGTCTAAACAAAAGTGTTATAGAACCAACGGTCCTTTCTTCGGCAACAACCTTAGTATCTCCTTTACAATGTGTCCATAATCTTTTTCAATTTGGACCAAATGAAGGAGAAACATTGTGCCATTTCATTATAAATCATTACCAATGGGTTGTGAAGACCAAAACTATTGTTCAAATGATGAATGGACAACCATTTACACAAGGAGATCTTCATTGTGCTGAAGGTGAATCCCCAAATACAATGGAAAATTACAGAAGGATTTCCACTCGAAAGCAAGAGCACCCGGTAGTCCCAGATTCGAGCTACTTTTCCAACAATCAATATAAAAACCCTCGGAATTTTGAGCTCTGGCTTGATAGAGGTATCTAAGATTTCTATCTCGTAGGACTACTAAGAGTTCCAAAGAGAGCAATGACATAGAACCATTTCCCAGAATAATGTCTTGTCCTAGAAGAATTGATTGACCATTACTTGGAAACTAGCTCAGCCAATGAGTGATGAGAGGGAGGGACTTTGTTAAGTTTTTCCATGTTTGAGAAGCTGAAGGCTGAGCTGTCGTAGCCAATCGAAGCCAAGTGGTGACAAAAGTATAAGGCAAATACTTATCCTTTATTACCTTATGCCAGATCCCTTGTTTTGTTAACACTCTCCATAGCGAATTTGCAGCCAGCGCCAAGTTAAAGTGAAAAAGGTTTCTAAGTCCCCAAACACCATAAGACTTTGGTTTAGAGATCACCTCCCAGCTACAAAGATGATAGTGCTGAGTCGAACCACCACCAGACCAAAGGAACTAAAAAATTAGCTGTCAAATTTTATTTAAAACTGATCTAGGAACCGCCACAAGGGCCATCCAATAAACAGACTGTGATTCCAATTTTTTTTTTATCAAAATATAATGCCCACCAATAGACAACCACCTATTACACTAGTGACTAATTCTATTTTCAATCTTTGATATGAGCCATCTCTAGTGTGCAAAAATTAACTTTTCATTTTTTAAAAAGTATCCCAGATATCTAAATCCCTCTGCCAGATCAACAAATTTGAAGGAGAAGACTTCTTTAATATTTTCCAGAAAATCTCTTTGGATACCCGAGTGATGAAAAGTCGACTTACCAAGATTCACTTTCATGCACGAGGCACCACAGAAAAGCTTAAGGATTGAATTTATCTCCATCCACTCCTCCAAGGTAGCCCTTTTCATAATTAAAATGTCATCTATGAAGAAAAGATGTAGAATTTTAACAATACGAGAGACTTTCACCCCAGTCAAACTGCCCTCACCCCGGGCTTTCTTCAGCAACAAACTAAAACTTCCCATGACTAGAATGAATAATAAAGGTGACAGTGGGCAACCTTGTCTCAGACCACGCTCACTCTGAAAGAAGGAAGAAGCCTCCCTGTTGATTAGAACAACAAATGAAGAACTGACTACACAACTCATGATCTAGTTTATGGTATGTAAATTGAAACCTGTTTTTATCAAAATCAACCTGAGAAATTCCCAACTAACACAATCGTAAGCTTTTTTTAGATCCAACTTTAAAATAAGTGCCTGGAGCTTTTTTTGTTTTATACCGTGGATACATTCTTGAGCAGTCCCAATAGCATCCAGAATTTTCCCACCTTTTAAGAAGACGAGTTGTTCACTCGATAGTGATTTTGAGAGTAATGGCTTCAGTCTATTTGCAATCACCTTCACAATCAGTTTATAACAAAGATCGCAGAGAGCAATAGTTCTAAAGTCACCCAAGGTCAAAGGCTTGTTTTCCTTAGGAATCAACGCTAAAAATGTAGAGTTCAATGAGATATGGACCTTTCCTCTGCTCCTGGTATCCTCCACTAGTTCTAGCAGATCATCACCAAATAAATAAATAAAACGAGTGAAAAATTTAATCGTCCAGCCATTCGGGCTTGGACTCTTGTCTTTAGAAAAATGATTAAGTATCTCCCAAATATCTGATTTAGTGTAGGGCCGATCTAGATGGATGTGCTCCTCCTCATCAACAAAGTGAGGAAAGATACTAGCAACAAAAGCTTGATCCGCGGGAGAAGGCAGGTTGCCAAATTTGAAAAATCTTTTAAAATGTTTCAATGCATTACTTTTTAAGTCTGCTTGTCCCCTATGTTGAATTCCAACCTCGTCCATAATTTCCCATATATGCTTCTTATTCATGCGGACCGATGCAAAATTATGAAAGAACCTAGCGTTTTGGTCACCACTTTTAAGCCAAGTCGCTCTGCTCCTTTGTCTCCAGAGCTCTTCCTCGAGAAGGAGCAAAGAATTTTGTTCCATTTCCAAACATTTTATAAGGATTTCAGAAACAAGATCACTCCCATCCCTTGGGGAAGAAAGATAAACTGTGTGTAACTCCACCTCCAACTGTTCCAGTCTATGAAGACTATCGGACCTCCGTTGATGAGCCCAAGGTTTTGTCCTCTTTTTAAATTCTTTTAATTTCCATACAAACCTGAGCTGAATATCCGGCTCACATAAAAATCCATGGTCCAACCAAACCTCAGTTACCAAAGTCTCAAAATTTGTCTCCCACAACCAAGAAGAATTGCATTTGAATGGGTAAGTCATCGGAAAAAGTTGAAATTCAAACTGTGCAACCACCGGGGCATGATCAGAGAAGAATCGGTACTCCACCCAGGATCTGAATCAACCCACTTGACTTAAAATAGATTCAGCTGCTAAAATGTGGTCCAATCTTTTGGCAATATAAGCACTTCTTGCTCTTCCATTCCTCCAAGTCGGAACCGGAAAGTCTGGAAGCAAGTCCACTAAGTGATGAGATTGAAACAAGTCTTTAAAAAACCTGGCCAAGTTGTCCAAGTGTGCTTTGGCTCCCAAAACCTCATACTCTCTAGTGGACAGATTTAGATCACCTACAACAATAAGATTATTAGAGTCCAATAATCCACGATTTTCCACCTTCTCCCAGAAAACTTTCTTGTCACTATAGGGCCCATAAAATTTCTTGGATTTTGTTTCAGTGAAATCCAAAAAATCGCTGGTCTTTGCAAAACTCATCTTGGAACTTCCGGTCGAGTCAGGTGATGTTATACCCGAAGAGTCGCCTATTAAAGGAGACATGTTTTTTATCACATCTTCAGACCCCTAGTATGAAGATATACTAGTCTATATCTAGACTTTGAAGTGCCCTGACTCTGCTTCTCGTGATGAGTGTCGCCGTATACGCCATCAAGCAAAAAACTATCTCATACTTGAGGACACTTTGTATCGTCGAGGTGTAGATTGTATCCTTCGTAGGTGTCTCACTCATGAAGAAGAAGAAATCATGCTTAACGATTGCCACACTAGAGCATGTGGCAGTCATTTATCTGGGTTGGAAGCAACCCAGAAGATTCTATGAGACGATTACTTTTGGCCAACATTAATCAAAGATTGTGTTGAATCGGTCAAGAAGGGCCACCCGTGTCAGATCTTTTCTTGAAAGATGGGGGCATGCCCCACTCCTATGTTTCTCGTCATCACAGTTGGCCCCTACACCAAGTGGGGGATTGATTACACTACATGCAACCCCCCTTCAACAAGGGGGCACCGTTATATCATCGTAGCAGTAGACTACTTCACGAAGTGGGTCGAGGCTATGCCAACGTTCAAAGATGATGGCGAGACAACAACTCTCTTTTTGTTTAACCATATTATAGCAAGGTTTAGTGTCCCGAGGGAGATTGTCAATGACCATGGTAGTCACTTTCAGAATAAAATGATGTCTGAGTTAACATCAAATCTTGGGTTGAGGAAAGAACATCTGTCACCCTACTACCCACAAGCGAATGGTTAGGTGGAAGCTGTGAATAAGTCTCTTAAGACTATTCTGCAACAAACGATCAATTCGGCCAAGTCAAATTGACATTTGATGGTGTACTCGGCATTATTGGCCTACCGAACATCTATTAAGACTGCAACCATTTTCTCACCTTTTCAACTCGTTTATGGGCTGGAAGTAGTCTTTCCTATAGAGTGCTAGATCCCGTCTCTAAAGTTGGCAATACAGTTATTGCCAGACACTTCACTGCTTGAAGAGCATTTATTATATCTTGAGCAGCATCGGGATGCAGCCTTGGCCAATAAGGCTCACAAACAAAAAGTCAAGTGTCAATATGATCAGTTTGTTCGTCCTTGGATTTTCTCAGAAGGAGACCTTGTCTTGGTCTATGACCAAGATAAGGATCCCCTAGGAGCAGGCAAGTTCAAACCCATGTGGTTCAGACTTTTCATCGTGAAGGAGGTTCTGAAGAAGGGTGCTTATCGTCTGGTAAACTTTGAGGGAAATGCTTTGCAGAGCCTAGAAATGGGCTCTACCTCAAGAAGTATTACTCATAGGTGGGCCACCTCAGGTGACTTCTTGTATATATGTATAGTTTTTATACAATTAGTTTTTGTCTTTTTGTTTTATGGACGTGTCGTTGTTTATGTCATCTTTTTCACTGTGGCAGATGTCAAGTGAATTAGAGGTGTTCATTGAGTTTGCAGACGGTGCTAGCCGGCACACTCGGAGGCTTGCTTCTGCAGCTTGGGTGATTTTCACACCTCAGGGCCAGTTGCTATCTTCAGGAGGTATCTGTTTAGGTGACACCACAAACAATGTTGTTGAATACAACGCAGTATTAGAGTTTCTTTGTGACTCTTTGTTGCATGGTATCTCTCACCTCTGGGTCTACTTAGACGCTCAACTAGTTGTGTCCTAGTTAAATGGGGTTTACTGTGTTTACGATCCTACTCTACACCGATGGTTCCTTAGGGTACGTCTCTTAGAACAAAGATTTGATTACATTACGTATATCCATGTTCCTAGGAGATTGAATCAGATTATAGATACTCTAGCTAATCATGTATTAGGTTGGCATAGTGCACACATGTAAGAAAAAACACACACACACACACAAGTGAAAACATTTGTAAATAAATGTAATCCATAAGACATAAAAAGATGTAAATACGCATATATATATATCGAAAATACCAGAGTACATAGGTGGGCACAAGCACCTCAAAAATATATGTCAAGTAAGAGTCATGGGGCTTATGCCCTCAAAAATATACAAAAGGTGCCCTCGACACGTAAGTAGTCCATCCTAGCTAAGGGCGCGGCCTGTTGGCCCTGTCGTAGTGAACAATGATGTTTTCCAAATGGCGGAAGAGTTGGACCTAGGTCCGTGGTACCCCAACTACATGAGGTTGCATCGATGGTGGGAGATCCTCGATCTCTTCCATAGGGACTGTACGAGTGATAACGATGAGGTTCTGCTCCACCCATCTCAATACTCTCTCAGCCTCTCCGGCTGGAGGTACCCCTGCTGTTGCTTTTGGTTTTGCCTCTGGTCGAGAACGCCACCTAGTCCTCGAGAAGTATGTTGGACGCACTGGTCCCACATTTGTACATAACAGATACATAGTTGTCAGATACTATGGTACACATAAAAATGATATATATAAAAATAAATAAAATTAAATAACTTTAAAAAACAAACATACCTATCTCTCCTCGATCACCTCCGGGAGGTACAGGCATGTCCGGATCCCTGGAAAAGTTAATCCCGGTATAGGGGTAGTCCTCTATCGCTAGAATTTAATGTGTCCACCAGTCAAAAAACTTATCATCGAAGGCCTCTATGGTCCTTCTGCCCCCCTGTCGTGGCAGCAATGTCACCCATCTACATAATGCTGGGAGGGAGGCCTCATGCCCTTGCACTATCTCTCGTGGACTAAGAATGGGTACCCTCTCGAAGAAGAAAGAGCACATAATGGTCCCAAACTCAAATTTTTTGTTTTCTCGCCCGCGACACTCAGTGAGTTGTCTCTTCATGCAGTCTAGCATGGTTGTTCTACTATAAAAAATCTGTGCATTTAAGCACTGCACTGCACAATGCATGTGCGCCTGGGAGGCATGATGTAAAGCCACGGATCCAGTAATCCACCCAATGAGTAGAACTATCACTTTCAATGATAGATTGTTGATCTTGCTTATCGACACCTAAGAACCTACTTGCTCAGTACCAACCTCGCAATGGAGTCCAATCAACTCCTCAATGTTGTGAGGCCCGGGGGGGGGGAAGTATGTAAGTTGACTGGATCACCTCTCCTCGAGAGACTGGTCAGGAAGTAAATTTCTTCAGTTGTTGGGTTCAACGACTACCCCTCGATCATAAATGCCTCAACATCAGGATGTCGTTAATCTACCAAGGCGTTCGACATCCTGGGTTGTGCCCTCATAAACAGACACCGGAAGAACTTCCACAAACTGCATTGTCTCAATGCGACCATAGTTTCGGGGTCCTCATCGACTAAAATATCCACGTCCTCATGCTCCCTCTCTCTCCAGTGGACATACATCCTGCAAAATAGAAAATTCATGGAGGATTAAATCTTGCATTTTTTAAATTTTCCACATCTTTGAGGGTGCACGTGGGCTGTATTGGACACAGTCGTGTATGCACGTGGGCAGACTATTTTCTTCATGCGGGCATACACGAGCTGTCCTATGACAACCCACGTACATGTAAGGCTGACCTTTTTTAGAGGTGCACGCCCTCCCAAAAACTACAATAAAAGAAAAAAGAAAGTATGGAAATGCAAGAGGAGCTAGTTTGTACTTACTTGGTCCGAGTGAAAGTTCGTTTCGTCCTCTGAAACTCTCGGAATCAACTCTTTTAGAAAAGGGTTGTTTTTTACTTTTTGGTCAATTCTCAATTTACAATGGTGATAATGAGCTGCCAGCTTCTATTTATAGACTTTTTGGCCCCTTTTTTATCATTTTTTGGACTCTTTTGTCGTTTTTTCTAGCTTGAAATTCAATTAGCATGGTTCTTGAGTTTCTTACGGGATGTTACGATACACTTCACTTTTGGTCTTGGGAAACGTTTTGAGAGTTGGGTCTTTTTTAAAGGTCTTTTGGTAAAAAGTCGTTTTTCCAACCTTTTGCATCTAAGTTAGGATTCCACCTCCACTTTCTGCATCTCGTTGTCTTTTTTGCTTTGCCATAGGATTGATCCCACCGAGTTGCGACACAGAACCCTCACTACTGCTTTAGAAGTGTCGTAATTTAGTGGTAGAGCCTTCCTCTACATGGATTCCCTAGTTAGATCCTCATTGTTTTTGGCTTCCATGCCATTGTTAATGACCTTAGGCTCGGGAGTCCTTGTTAGTCTTGTCCTGATTACGAGTTTGTGTCTCATTTTCATGATTCATTATCACTCTTGACCTCACCCTTGGGACTCCCAAACAATGATGAGTCTTCTTTAAGCCCTTTTCAGACTCTTTAAACATGAAAATATTGCCAAGTGATCTTGTTGCCCTTCACTCTCGCCAAACTAAAACTTGAAGGCACGTTTGTCCGGCGGTAGTTTACCCCTTTTTCGGTTCAGACGGTCAATCACACGAACAAAGGTATACTCTAGGAACTTTGGTTCACTAGAAGAGTATTCTTAGCTATACGTTTAACCCTTTTCAGGCCCGAGGGACTAAATTTACGAAAAAAGAACCCCCACGGAGTCCATAGTTAAGCTCTTTTCAGACTCCCTAAAATTGAAAAGATGGTCGAGTGACCTGGTTTCTTCACACTCGTTAAATTGGTCCAGAAGAACATCCCTTATGGAGTCCATAGTAAGCTCTTTTCAGACTCCCTAAAAGTGAAAAGATCGTCGAGTGACCTTATTTCTTCACACTCGTTAATTGGTTGAGAAAAACATCTACTGGCATGAGTTTACCCCTTTTTTTGGCTTGTAGATTAAGGAGGAAAAATGTACACCTTGGGAGATTCATCTCGTCAGGAGATTTCTCCTAAGTAAATTTCACTTTTTCAAGCTAGGGAGACTAAATCTAGAAAAAGACAGTGAGTCCATAGTTAAGCTCTTTTCAGACTCCTTAAAATTGAAAAGATTGTCGAGTGATCTTGTCTGTGTCACACTCGTTAAAATGGTTTTGAATAGACTTATTTTCGGTGCTAGTTTACCCCTTTTTGAACCGACTAGACTAATTTCAAAAAAGGTACTCCAGCGGAGTCTTCTTTTACGCTTTTTCAGACTCTCTAAAAGTGAAAAACCGTCAAGCTTACCTTCTCTGGGCTCGCTAAAATTACATTGAAGGACGTTATCATTGTGTTTTTTTAATCGTATTTGCATCTCTGCATCTTTGGCCTAATGCCGACTCCATGTTGCTTTCAACTGAACCATCTGAAGTATGCCTTATACGCAAGCCTTGTAGCACTTTGCCTTTGTGTCTTGACACCTTGACCCATGGAGGAATTTTCCCGAGTGTCATTTTCCTGCATATGTCTCCTTGCTCTGATCATCAGTGTGTTCCTAATGCTTGGAACTAGTATGATTGCGACACTTGTTCCTCCTTTGTAATGTAACAGTCTTTTATTCTTTTTCAATCTTTCCAAAATTATTGAAAAAGACAAAAAAATCAAATATACCCCAAAACGAGGAAGGGAAAAGTATTTTCTTTTGTTGGCATCACAATGAGTCACCCCTGGACAAAGCACATCCTTCCATTTGTTTGTCAAGCTCTGGGATTTAATATGACCTTAGGAAGTTGTTCTCGCTACATGTTATAACCCTAATTTGCACCAGACATACTTACCTGACATCAGGCCATCTCATATGCCTTCTTTGCCAAGCCAGTATTGAACAAATCTTCTTAAAAAATACCCTTTTTAAAGGCCCACGCACCCTGCTCCACTACAGCTTGTGTGTACACTCTAGCTGACCCACTACGGCCTGCCTGTACCTACAAAAGCATGAAAAATGGAAAGTTGCTGACGGAACACACGGTTTTGGGTAAGTTAACTAAACCTTTCGACCATGCATGGCCAGTCATTCGAATAAATACCTAGCTCCTTCTAGCCTATAAAATAAGGGGTGGGGGTCCCATTTGAAGGAAGGAAAATCATAGTAAAGAAACTCTACCCGAATTCGTATTCCCCTTTGCCCAAGTTTCTGCAACCATTTTGTGATTTCAACGAAGAAGAGAAGCAAGTGTGTTAGCAGTTGGTGCACAGTAAAAGAGGAGCCCAAGACCAGATTCGTGGAGTAGTGGTTGTTTTCATCATTGTAAGTTTATTTAGTGAAGTTAATAATAAAGAAGCACTTTTCTCGTCCCATCATATGAGGTTTCCATTGTTTATTGCGTACATGTTGATTAAATCTCTAACCCATTAATCCGTAGATCAAATGCATGTGGAGTTCTTTGTTTGTCTTTTGTAAATGCAGGTTAGCCTTGGGAGGAGAGTTGCAGTCAAAGAGTGACCAAGCATGAAGAGGGATCGATACCAAACATCGGAAATAAGGTATGTTCACTTGATCTTCTTAACTGTGTATTTGCTTAAGAATACTGGGGATTAGGTCTGAGATGATGGTAAAAAGTAGGAATCTTTAGGTCTTTTTTGCATGCATAATAAAACCCTAAGTGCTAGTCCGTAGGGGGATTTCCCACTCACAACAGAATTGGCGACCATACTGGGGAGATCTCTATGGTTTATTTTTGGGAATAATTGTAGGGTATTTTTTAGAATTGGTTTCAACACCTATTTCTAAGTTTGTGCAAAAGTTTGCGCTAGTAGGGATTCTGGTCTTCCATACTAGGACTCCTTGCTTTCTCTGCTTGATTTTTTTTTGTTTTTCTTCCGGAGGCCACAGAGGTACACGCGGCCTGTATAAGGCTTGCCTGCGTGTACACGTGCCCTAAACTTCACACAGCCCACATGGACATGCTAGCTGATGAAGTGACAGTAGCGTGGCTGAGTTCATAAATTTTTTCGGTTAGAGAGGCAATCATCCTCTCCCCTGTCAAGAGTGATTCTTCTCAGGGGTTTTTTGGAACTCATTCTGGTCTCTATTTTTGTAGTTTGTAGCTTAGGTACCACCTCAGATTGGTTTTGTTCTATGAAATTTTCCTTGAATTGTTTTTCTTTTCTGAAAAAGTAAGTTTCTAAGTCTTTAAGGGATTCTGGTTCTCAATGCCAGTAGTCTCTGCCTGTGCTTGATTGCTTATTTTTTTTTTCATTTTTGAAGAGTTGTAGAGGTACACACGGCCTGTGTAAGGCTTTAACGTGTGTACACACACCCTGAACTTTTACATCTCGCGTGCACACGCTAGCTGTTGAACTCTCAGTTGTGTGCCTGTTGAGAAATTTTTTGTTTAAGGAGAGGCAGTCATCCTTTTCCTTGTCAAAAGTTATACCTCTAAGGGTTCTTGGTCTTTGTCATAGTAGTCGACAACTTAGGTCTGATCACAACAATAACTTTCTTTTTTATTAAAAAGTTTTCTTCAATTTTTTTCTTTCATAGGGTTTTTAGACAAGTGTGAGAGTTTGCTTTCATCAGCTTGTGTGTTATTGTCAGTAACTCTTTGTGATCTACGCTTAGGCCATAAGTTTTCCCGGTCTTTACTGTGTAATCATAATTGACTAGATATTGAGACCTGCATACTATGTGAGTTGTTCCTGCTAGAAAACAGATCTTTAAGGAAAAGGTTGTTGGTGGAAGGATGGAAAGGATTAATATCTGGTAATATCAAATCTATCAAATAACTATGAGCTATTCAAGGTATGGCTATGGATTTCAAATTATCTCTGTTATAGATTGTGTTTTTGGATATCGGTTTGTTATGAGCTATTCAAGGTATGGCTATTGAATTCAAATTAAGGATGTCAGTTTGTTAGGAGTTTTATCTCATTGAGTTTGGATAAATTCATAAAATAGAAATGAAGACTTTACGTCTCAGTCTGGAAATAAGACATGATGTACTAACTAGAAAATATAGAAAATATTTACCAAAGTAGTTTCAAACTACAACTCAAACTATTTTAATTAAATTCTACATGAGAGAATCTGAAATTACTTATTCATTACTCATATAAGAGGCGCACATTTCCTTATTACTCTTCTTCGATACCGTGGGTGTGTTTCCTACTGTTTCTTTTGTTTCCTATTGTTTCTTCCATTTCTTGTGTTTCCTATTGTTTCTTCCATATCATGACTGATGAGAAATATGTTCGTTAAAGTCAATTCATGTGAGATATATGTTTGTTAAAATCAATTCCTTCTTGTATTCGACCTTGAGTATAGGGTGGAATAATAACTCGAGAAGAGCGAAATAGCACACCCCATTCTCTTATGATTGAATGCAAAAACATTAACCAGTCAAATTCGATAACAGATTCATCGGGATGGCATTGAAATCTATATTCGCTCCCGTAGTACACATGTTAACCTTGTATGGTAAGATCTGTACTACACATGTTGGTGGGATCCCGATCGCATTCCAATATGCAAAGTGAATAAAGTTCATGATCGTCATCCTTAGGTAGTTGGTTCAAATCCGTCAGGGAATTGATAATTCATAGTCATTTTTATTAGTTTTATTATTTTCACTGTATCATGGATTTCTTATTGTTGTTATTATGTTAGGTAAATCATTCACCAGGATGATATTAGATTCACCAAAATAAAAACAAGTCTCCAACAAAACGAAACTGTTGCCAATGTTCAATCCCCACCTCATTAAAAACTATATGAAGTCAAGAACTTTTTGATTTTGTGTTCTGGTTTGAAAAAGAACTTTTCTGAATAAATATTTTTTAAATTGTTTTAATTTTATTTTTTTAATTATTTATTTATTTAAATACTGTGATAACACTTAAAGACTTTTTAATATATGTATTTATAGTTGTAATTAAAGAATTTATTAAAAATTTGAAATTTAAAAAACTCCAGAATTCCACACATATAAATGGTTTATTTAATTAATGAAAATTTTTATCATTTTTATTCCTATAATTATTTATTCATTTAAATAGTGTAATATACTTAAATACTTTTAATATAACTATTTATATTTGTAACTAAAAAATTCATTAAAAAATTAAAAAAATATTTTCATTTTATCTTTTTAATTATTTATGTTGTAAAAATTGTGTAATGAAATTTAAATTATATATATATATATATATATATATATATATATATATATATATATATATATATATATATGAATATGAGAGTAAAGAATTCATTAAAAAATTAAAAATTTTGAAATTTAAAAAATTCTAGAATTCCACATTAGATTTAATTAACAAATTCATATAATTTAATTTGTTCTTTGCCACATAAGCTTTATGAATACCAAATCCTACACAATTCTCATAAGCTTTGGGGTTCTTTCATGTGTTGACCATTAATGAGACTCTCTTATTATTAAATTCATAAGATGAATGAGACATTGCATATAAGTTGTTTCTCTAAGTTATCTTGTTTAGAAAAATGACAGTTTATCTTATTACTTGGCAAGGACTAAGCTGCCATACAACTCTTGTTTTATTACCTATTAAAAGTTTTTAAGATTTTAACCTACCAAACATGAATAAATAAGAACATAGGATTCCCTCCACCTTCCCTTTTTTTTCCAACACAAAATTTCCCAATATATTGAAACCCTCTTATTATTAAATTCATAAGATGAATGAGACATTGCATATAAAGTTGTTTCTCCAAGTTATCTTGTTTTGACAAATGACAGTTTAGCTCATTACTTGGCATGGACTAAGCTGCCATACAACTCTTGTTTTATTACCTATCAAAAGTTTTCAAGTTTTTAACCTACAAAACATGAATAAATAAGAAGAACATAGGATTCCCTCCACTTTCCCTTTTTTTTCCAGCAGAAAATTTCCCTGAGTGGGCCTAATGGTTAAGAACATGTGTTTCCTCTTAAGAGGTCACAAGTTCAAATCCAGAGGGGGGTAGGGTATGTATACCTCTGTAGACTTTACCAGTCAAATCGTTGGGCGGAGGGGGGTCCCTTGTCCCACAAAC
>ML776659.1:2301069-2335814 GCA_009831015.1 Picea engelmannii | reverse complement strand
AGGGTTGCCTTCTAGGGCAAAAAACCCTAACATAATCTCTACCGTTAGATCTGTGACCTTATAATGAACGGTCCAGATTTACAATGAAATTACAATATACTTTTATAAGGCAATTTTTTCTTCGGGGGCTTTGCCCCCGAACCCCCGCTAGGGGCCTGCTTGCCCCCAGACCGCCTAGCCGGTGGGATGGACCCCGCAGAGGGGGTACCCCCCCTCTGCACTTCCCCGCGTGGAAGAGTGTACATACTTCTGGGGTGTAAATACTTCATGGGGTATAAACACGACTGAAAGCAAGGACCTCTGAATCAGGAAGATAATCAGGCTCCACAACCAATAGTGGGCGGCCACCGATATCCACCTGGATCATGCTCTCTGTATATGTGATCAAAATTGATGTTTTTGAACAAATTTTTTAAAGCCTTAATCACGTTCATCCATCCCAGAAGGGCATATGCATTTAAGTTCCCCCTGCCATTTAGCCACTCAATTATTACTTTAGAGCCACCAAGAATATGAAGTTGGTATATACCCAGTCAAACTGCCAATGATAAGGTCACCCATGCCCCTAAAAGTTCATCCCTAGTATTGGTCCCATGACCACAATTAAAATTCCATTTGTAGCTTGTATCCTCATTAACTTTGATGACTCCCCCTGCTCCACTCAAGGTTCCATTTTCTTGAGTAGAGCCATCGAACCACCCTATATTTTTTATAGTAAGAGGTGGAATCTTGTGAATCCGAGGGCCCTTGCCTCTTCGGGGATCCTTTACTTCTGCAGATTTTTGTAGACCATAAGCTTTTTGAAACACCAGCTGCATAGAAGGGGTAACATTTTCAAATATTTTTTTATTTCTTTTCGGCCAGATGCACCAATAGACCAAGGCAGGCAACATTCTAAAGTTCCATTCTTTTTTTATCCAAGTGGCATAACAGTCTGATAGTGAGTCACCTTCCCACAAAGTGTTAATCTGGAGTGCAAAGTAAAGTTTCTGCCACACATGTAGAGTGAAAGAACAATAAATGAAAAGATTTTTGACCGAATCTGGGCCGCCAGAGCAGAGTGGATAAAAGCTTGGTCCTTCCTAGCCCTTTTTAAGTAGATTCTCCCAAGTGAGAATTTTATCCTTCACCGAGAGCCAAGTAAACAGTTAAATTTTCAATGCAATGTCCCATGACCATAAATGGCATCTCCAACCTAATACCTGGTATTGCCAAAGATTTTTTTGTAAAGCTAAATAAATATTTGTGACAAAGAGGTTGCCCGAGTTATCTCCTCTGATCCAGACAAGGAAATCTTCATTGTGCTGAAGGTGAATCCCCAAATACAATGGAAAATTACAGAAGGATTTCCACTCGAAAGCAAGAGCACCCGGTAGTCCTAGATTTGAGCTACTTTTCCAACGATCAATACAAAAACCATCGGAATTTTGAGCTCTGGCTTGATAGAGGTATCTAAGATTTCTATCTTGTAGGACTACTAAGAGTTCCAGAGAGAAAAATGATATAGAACCATTTCCCAGAATAATGTCTTGTCCTAGAAGAATTTATTGACCATTACCTGGAAACTAGCTCAGTCAATGAGTGATGCGAGGGAGGGACTTTGTTAAGTTTTTCCATGTTTGAGAAGCTGAAGGCTGAGCTTTCGTAGCCGATCTAAGCCAAGTGGTGACAAAAGTATAAGGCAAATACTTATCCTTTATTACCTTATGCCAGATCCCTTGTTTTGTTAACACTCTCCATAGCGAATTTGCAGCCAGTGCCAAGTTAAAGTGAAAAAGGTTTCTAAGTCCCCAACCACCATAAGACTTTGGTTTAGAGATCACCTCGCAGCTGCAAAGATGATAGTGTTGAGTCGAACCACCACCAGACCAAAGGAACTCAAAAATCAGCTCTCGGATTTTATTTAAAACTGATCTAGGAACTGCCGCAAGGGCCATCCAATAAACAGATTGTGATTCCAAAACAAATTTTATCAAAATATAACGCCCACCAATAGACAACCACCTATTACACTAGTGACTAATTCTATTTTCAATCTTTGATATGAGCCATCTCTAGTGTGCAAAAATTAACTTTTCATTTTTTAAAAAGTATCCCAGATATCTAAATCCCTCCGCCAGATCAACAAATTTGAAGGAGAAGACTTCTTTAATATTTTCCAAAAAATCTCTTTGGATACCCGAGTGATCAAAAGTCGACTTACCAAGATTCACTTTCATGCACGAGGCACCACAAAAAAGCTTAAGGATTGAGTTTATCTCCGTCCACTCCTCCAAGGTAGCCCTTTTCATAATTAAAATGTCGTCTACGAAGAAAAGATGTAGAATTTTAACAATACGAGAGACTTTCACCCCAGTCAAATTGCCCTCACCCTGGGCTTTCTTCAACATCAAACTAAAACTTCCCATGACTAGAATGAATAATAAAGGTGACAGTGGGCAGCCTTGTCTCAGACCACACTCACTCTGAAAGAAGGAAGTGGCCTCCTTGTTGATTAGAACAACAAATGAAGAACTGACTACACAACTCATGATCCAGTTTATGGTATGTAAATTGAAACCTGTTTTTATCAAAATCAACCTGAGAAATTCCCAACTAACACAATTGTAAGCTTTTTTTAGATCCAACTTTAAAATAAGTGCCTGGAGCTTTTTCTGTTTTATACTGTGGATACATTCTTGAGCAGTCCCAATAGCATCTAGAATTTGCCTACCTTTTAAGAAGACGAGTTGTTCACTTGATAGTGATTTTGAGAGTAATGGCTTCAGTCTATTTTCAATCACCTTCGCAATCAGTTCATAACAAAGATCGCAGAGAGAAACAGTTCTAAAGTCGCCCAAGGTCAAAGGCTTGTTTTCCTTAGGAATCAACGCTAAAAAAGTAGAGTTCAATGAGATATGGACCTTTCCTCTGCTCCTAGTATCCTCCACTAGTTCCAGCAGATCATCACCAAATAAATAAAAAAAACAAGTGAAAAATTCCACCGTCCAGCCATCCGGGCTTGGACTCTTGTCTTTAGAAAAATGATTAAGTATCTCCCAAATATCTGATTTAGTGTAGGGCCGATCTATATGGATGTGCTCCTCCTCATCAACAAAGCGAGGAAAGATACTAACAACAAAAGCTTGATCCGTGGGAGAAGGCGGGTTGCCAAATTTGAAAAATATTTTAAAATGTTTCAATGCTTCACTTTTTAAGTCTACTTGTCCCCTATGGTGAATTCCATCCTCGTCCATAATTTCCCATATATGCGTCTTATTCATGCGGGCTGATGCGAAATTATGAAAGAACCTAGTGTTTTGGTCACCACTTTTAAGCCAAGTTGCTCTGCTCCTTTGTCTCCAGAGCTCTTCCTCGAGAAGGAGCAAATAATTTTGTTCCATTTCCAAACATTTTATAAGGATTTCAGAAACAAGATCACTCCCTTCCCTCGGGGAAGAAAGATAAGTTGTGTGTAACTCCACCTCCAACTGTTCCAGTCTATGAAGATTGTCAGACCTTTGTTGACGAGCCCAAGCTTTTGTCCCATTTTTAAGTTCTTTTAATTTCCATACAAACCTAAGATAGATATCCGACTCACATAAAAATCCATGGTCCAACCAAACCTCAGTTACCAAAGTCTCAAAATTTGTTTCCTACAACCAAGAAGAATTGCATTTGAACGGGTAAGTCGTTGGAAAAAGTTGAAATTCAAACTGTGAAACCATTGGGGCATGATCAGAGAAGAATCAGTACTCCACCCAGGATCTGAATCAACCCGCTTGACTTAAAATAGATTCAGTTGCTAAAATGCGGTCCAATCTTTTGGCAATATAAACACTTCCTGCTCTTCCATTCCTCCAAGTCGGAACCAGAAAGTCTGGAAGCAAGTCCAATAAGTGATGAGATTGAAACAAGTCTTTGAAAAACCTGGCCAAGTTGTCCAAGTGTGCTTTGGCTCCCAAAACCTCATATGCTCTAGTGGACAGATTTAGATTGCCTACAACAATAAGATTATTAGAGTCCAATAATCCACGATTTGCCACCTTCTCCCAGAAAACTTTCTTGTCACTACAGGGCCCATAAACATTGAGTAAGTGGATTTGACTGTTGTTTTCCAATAAGGTATCAGACAACAAAATTCCCCCACAATAGATAAAAGGATTCAAATCCAACTTAGTAGGATCCCACGTTACCAGCAAGACACCAGAAGCTCTCACTGAACTAACTGCACAAGAGAGCCAGCCAGGACAAAAGGTTAGCATAAAACCTCGAGCTCGTTGCTCATCAACAAGAGTTTCCTGTAAAAAGATTATATCTGGATGCGTCTTACGCAATAATATGTGCATGGAGGAAACTTTTAGGGATCCCCCCAACCCTCTGAGATTTAAGGACAGGAGGATCATGATTTTTCCTGAGAAAGGGATTTCATGGCTCTAAGCACCCCAATGTTTGTAATAGAGGTAGGAAGTGTGTCAGCGACCAGATGCGAAACCAATGCTTTCTTACGAGCACTCTAGGATTTTATGGGAGAAATCTCGAAGCCCATTCCTTTTGACTAGGTGAATTCAGTGCCTTCATCCCCCCCCAAGATTTTGAACCTGCTGTTATAACCCTAAATTTCACCATACATGCATACCTAGCAGCAAGCCATCCTACTTGCTATTTTTGCCAAAGACAACACTGAATAGCTCTTTTAAAAACCATATTTTTGAAGATGTACGCACCCTACACCACTACTTCCCGCGTACACACGCTTGTTGCATCTCTACAGCTCGCGTACATACACTAGCTGCAACATTACAACCCATGTATACTCACAAAAATGGAAAAAAATCAAAAGTTGCAATGGGATATGGGCTTTTGGGTAGTTTCCTAACCAATTGATCGCCCATAGTCGGTCACCCAACCGAATAACTATATTTTTGGCATATAAAAGAAAGTGTTGGGGTCCCATTCCTACAAGAAGCATGAGTTCAAAGAAACTCTACCCAATTTAGTACTCCCCCTTGCCCCAATTATTTGCCACCACATTGTGAGTTTGAGCCAGAATTCCTTATTCCAGCCCCTTTTTCCTCCATTGCAAACCCTTGCTATTTCTCTAGAGAGAACTGAAGAGGAGAAAGATACGTGGAAGCAATTGGAGCTTGGTGAAGAGGATCCCAGGACTGAGTTTGAGGAGCAGTTGTCGATCTCACATTGTAAGCTACTCTGTGAGATTAATATAAAGAAGTATTTTTTCCGTCCCACCAAATGATATCTTCAATCTTTATGATTTATTTATATTTTGTTATGATATCTAACCCATTAATCAATATATAGAATTCATGCTTGTAGTTTCTTGTTTGTCTTTTGGTGAATGCAGGTTGTCCTTGGGAGGAGATTTGCAGTCGGGAAACAATGAAGCATAAAGGGATCGACACCAGATGCGGGGTTTGAGGTAAGCCTACTAGATCCCTATATTTAGTATTTTATGTATCATTGTGGGGTATTGTTGGGATAATTGTTAAAAGTAGGAGACTTCAGACGGTTAGCTCTGCCTGCACTTTAGAACCCTAGTGTAGTCTGTAGGGGGGTTTTCCCACTATAGCAAAATTGGCGACTGTACTAGGAAGCCTCTAGGGTTTTTAGGGGATTTGTTTTGGGTGCTTTAATTGGTTTAACTGCCTTTTTTGAGTTTCTATAAGTGTTTGAGTATTTAAGGGATTTTGGTCTTCCATACCAGTAGTCCCTGCCTTGTCAGCTTGTCTGTTGCTTTCTTTGTTTAGAAAGTCACAGAGGTGTACACGGCCTGTAGTGGGTCTGCACACGTACATATGCGCCCTACCTTTGAACAGGATGCGTACGTATGCAGGCTGCTGAAGTGTCAGTAGCGTGTCTGTGTTGAGAAAATATTTTTTAAAGAAGAGGCAGTCAACCTCTTCCCTGTCAGAAGTCATACTTCTCAGGGGTTTTCTTGATCTAGTCTTGGTCTCTGTTATGGTAGTCTGTAGCTTAGGTATGACCTCAGTTTATCTTTTCTTTATCAAAGATTTCTTCTGTTTTCTTTCTTAGGGTTTTTAGACGAGTTTGTGAGTCAGTTCTGATCTGCCTTCTTGGTATTGTTAGTGACTCCCTGCGATCTGTAGTGGGGCCATAAGTCATTTCTTGGTCTTGTCTTGTCTTCATTTTCCCCTTCTTTTCTTTAGAAGAAAAGAAAATAATTCATTTTCAAAGTTTCTTGTTTTGAAGCATAAAATAATAATAATAATAATAATAATAATAAAATTGTTTGGTAAAAGTAGTTTAGGTTAGTTGCTTTATATATCAAGGAAATCATTTTTTTAAGTTATTTATTGAATAATTAGAACATTATGTAGCTCGTAGTCGAGTGAAATATTGTTTTAGGTTTTTCTTTTCAAAGATCTGAGAAAAGTAGTTATGAAAAAGTTTGGTTAAAGAGGTTAAATTTGCAAATCTTTATTTATTAAAAAAAGAAGTAATTTTGTTTCCAACATTTGTTCTTCTCTTTTGTCTCTTAACAAACACCATCACTTTCATTTTCATTCCCTTTGACTTAAGAATAACCACTTAAAATTAACGATAAATTGAAATTTATCAGACTTTCACGTTCGTAGGGTCCATCAACTAGATTAGGCTAGAGCCCTGATTTAGATTGGAGAGGAAACTCTTCAGGGCTATAAAACAAACATATGAGTCTGTGCTAGGGAGTGTAGAAGTCCAGTGACGTGGAAACTATCTGAGAGATCCCTCTAACATAGGGGCTAAACACGAGGTCACATGTGGAAAGGTAAATGAGATAACCCCTCCAAAGCTGGACCAATCGTAGCGGAGGAATGCATATAGGGGGCTTATCTTGGGATTTCGTTGATCACATTTTCCATGGAGCTTCGTGGGTGTCGAATCCATTCGAGGTCCTTGCTCGTCTTCCAGAAAAATTTCTTTCGATACCCTTGATAGGTTTCGGGCTTGATACCCTGCTCATTGTGGTCTGCCTGATTGTCGACTATACCCGCTTGGTAGTTTTTCGCGAGTTGGCAACCTAGTTGCCTATATATCAGGGACTTACACAAGTAACTGCAGGGGTATACCATGGTACGTAGGACAGACATCAGGCCACACTTTGAAGAGTGTACCCGGAGGGTGCTTCCGTATTCGAGTTGCACTTGCACCGGTAAGTTGCTCTAGTGTTGGCTGGTGTAACTGTTCTTCCAACTAGTTTGTAGTGGTTTGCTTGTTATATCTCATAGGAACTTTTTCTAGTGTGTGTTTGATCTTCAACTTTAGAAAAAACTTAGTGTGTCATTGATCTTCTCACACAGTGGAGGATCAAGAGCTCTGTCGGTCACGAAGGCTTTTGGGCCTACCGTCGATTGAAGTGGAGCCACCACCACCACCACTAAGGCGAAGACTTGACCAGCAAGGGTCATTTGAGGCAATCGGGCAACAAGAAACTATACCCAAGCCATCCTCGAGAGGAGAACTTGTGAATTTGGAGGAACTGACTATTTCTGACCTTGAAGCGAAAGCTCTCGGTCCGTATAACCCTCTGATCATTGACTTTTTGATGCCAGTCTTATTACAGATTGCCCCTCCAAGGGTAACACATCACAAGCGCTAGATAATCCTACAAGAAGCGATGGAAACAAATGTTGTTACTTCGTCAGGGAGTCCTCATATTCCTTCTACAACTATCACAAGAAGGGGCATTCTACTTCCTAACTCACCTTCACAGGTTCGTGCCACCATGGTCTCGACAACCTCTACCTCGGGTAGTGGTCTGATTCCTTCCATGGCGGCAATCACTGTACCGTTTACACAGAGTGCGACGGGCCCTCCATTTTCATATGGGATGCCCGGATTTGACACGAACTCGGTCCTGTCCTACTCCACCCTTCAAACAATGGGCCTGGGGGCAGGAAGCTCTAACGCTCCTTTGAAAGGGTCTATGGGGGGCACCTCAGCCCCTATAATTATTTCCCTTACGATGGGAGTCATATACCTCTGTCGTCTACCTCGCTCGGTGGCGTTTCTCATCAACCCGTCTAGCCGACCATAAACGACAACCTGTCCGAAGAAGGTATTCAAGGACCTACCTCCAATTAGACATAGGTAGGTTCTCTGTTGTTCTCTCTATTCGATACGTTTGGTAACAACTCATTCTCATCAGCTGTCGTCTTGATCGAGGGCAACCCCACTTATGGACAACAAAATCCTATGCCGGGTATTGTTCTTGCATAGGGGGCAAACACAGGAGTTCCCTCCTCACAAGGACCTTGGGATCCGTGGCAGGGATCAGTTATGTCGTTAGGGATGTCGACCGGGGGAAACCCCTTCCATAGCCAATGGAACCCTAGGCAAGGCTTAGGACCTCTGCCCGTCGGATCGGCAGGTGGCAACCCTTTCCAAAATCCTTGGAATACAACGCAAGCCCAACCTTCTACGTCCTATTACAGGAGTCAACCGATGACGTCTCAACAAGCGCAGAATCCATACGCTGGTCACGACCATGGTTTTTGCCAGAACCCTGGCTAGCAACCTAACTTTTCCTAGCAACCTGGTGCCAGCCAAACTCTAGGCTCATTTTTCCCTGGTTATAACCAACAACCCAAACTTCTGTTTTTGGCAACTTTGCACTTGCCAGACTTGTCAAGGTTACTAAACGACCCCATCTGTCATGATCCGCGTTGGCCTCCTATGTCGAGCAAGTTGCCTTCGAACATTCCAAAGTTCGAAGCTAAGCCTAATGAAGTTCCAAGCGATCATGTGACTACCTTCCATCTATGGTGCTCATACAACTCATTGAGAGACGATTCTATACAACTGTGTTTGTTTCAACGCACTCTTATTGGGAGTGCTGTGAAATGGTACATTGAGCTCGATCGCTCAAGATACTCTACATTTGGCGAATTGACAATACTTTTCTTAAGCCATTTTCAATTACCTGTGAGATACGACGCCGACACTAAATTGCTGGCCAACTTTGAGTAGAAAAAGGAAGACCATATCTCTGATCACATCCGAGAATGGAGACGCCGGAAGAGCTTAATAAAAGTACCAGTCCCACCATCATTTTTTCTAAAGTGGCTCCTCAAGTCTTTGGTTCCGCAGTTATCCAAAGACATAGCAACGTCAGGGGTCTTTTAAGAAGAAGAAGCGATAATGAGAGCTCAACAGCTAAAGCTGATTTACTCTTAGTTTTGTTTACTTTACGAAATTTTTCCAGATGCATCGTGGTCGATACTTGACAAGACAATACATAGATCTGGACCACATGCTGATGGTATTGTTGGTTCAGCGCAAACGAAGTTCGCTGATAAGATGTCAAATCAATTGCAACAATTGTCAATACAGCAGACAACGGCCAGCCAGACCACTGGTTTGACTACTCCCCCTACCCAAATGTCGGATGTACACAGTGTGCAATCGACAAACCTGAAGGCCACCCAGCAGCCTGACGGAAAGAAGAAACAGTGAAAGAAGGGTAAGAGGGATAAGAAACCCACCAACAATGTTGGCGGGCAACATAGAAAAGAATAAGTCAAAGTATCTGTGTAACCTTTGGGTGGAGGACCATCCAACTCATCTGTGCCCTCAGCTTTCTGAGGCCCAAAAGTTATTGGCACAACAATAGCCTGTTGTGTTAATGAACCCATTCCCACATGGGAAAAATTTAACTCAAGCCTCATCGAGCACGGATGGGGGAAAGCAAGGACCCCCTCCATCTTCGATTAATCCTTCATCTACGAATGCATATATGTTGAAAGGTCATGCCCACATAGCAACTAGGACACATGACTGCAGAATTACAAACACCTCTGAGAAGGGTAAAGAAGCCGAAAACCCACCTCTTCCTCTCTAGATTGAGAAAACGTTGGGCGAAACAATGACACACATCCCAAAAGGTTTGTTCAAGAAATATTCCCACAATCAAAATACAAGGGCTGCCCAGAACTACTCTGTGGTGGAAGATTTGTCACAAACCCCTTGTGCAATGTCCGCTTTGGAGGTCCTCCAGAGCTACCCTTCCCAAAGAAAGGATCTATTAGCTACCTTAGGATCTGCTGAGACTTGTAATTCGGGAATGATCATGCTTGATATGACTGAATTAAAACCCTGTCTCCTCTACCACATGGCATTTCAGATAGTAGTGGCTTACACCACGAAAATTTTTACCCGGAACATTTTTCACATGGTGGTTGATGAGGGCGCCTCAACATGCGTGATGTCATTGGCATGTTGGAAGGCCATTGGCCAACCCATTTTGTCTCTGTCACCTACTCTTCTTACCGCTTTCGATGGTCGTTTGTTCCGACCACATGGAATCATTCCTTCTTTCATCGTGCAGCTAGGAGGAAAGACCATGTGCGTCAAGGTTGAAATGGTTGATGCACCTCTCGACTACAATATCTTGTTAGGAAGGAGTTGGAACTATGCTATGCATGCAGTGGTCACAATAGTTTTTCAGGTCTTGTTGTTTCCACACGAGGGTCGGATCGTGTCCATTGATCAGTTATCCTTCTCTCGTCCTGATTCTTCATCGGGGGCATCCACAGTCTCGATGATTGATAACCCTCATCCTAGCATCGTCAAAGTAGGGGTTGGTTTGTGCCCACCTTTGATGGGTAATTTCGATTACCCACCCCCAACCGACGATGTCAAGTATATATCGACTGTCTCTGACAAGCCTAGGGCCAAAAAATTTCAAGTCTCGTCGTTTCGCATGACTTACTTTTACAATCCATGGACTCTTCCTTCCCCATCAACCATGATGGAAGGGACAGGGCACCATGGCATGTACATGCCCTTGTCCGCAGTAGAAGTTACATACTCTATATTCCAACAAGCTTCCGTCGACCTCGATCCAACTCCCGCATAGGAGTTGGATCCGGTTCTCGATCCCATTTGGGCTCAAGGTTCCCTCACTGATACTGATTATTTAGACTTAGTCTTGCCCTCAGACGAGGCGATTATCGAGACAATGACTAGACCGAACAGACCCTGGGATGATCTCCATCACAGATCCTATTTTCTCCCAGAGTTAAGAAGAATTGAAGTAGGTGAATTCACATTAATTATGATTGGAGATAGGTCTTTCCCTATCAATCCTTTAGCTACGCACGCAGTTTATGTTGAAGGTAATATGACAACCATTGCTAAAATGATACCTATTGATATCTCTAAAACCCCTGGTGTCATGGAGAATGTCTTCGTCAGAGTAGACTTCTCCCCCGAGGAGATTCAAATCTACACAGGTTTATTTAAAAAATTCCGCAACGTTTTTGCCTGGTCTTATGAGGAAATGCCAGACATTGATCCAAGAATCGTCGAATACGAAGTCACAACATACCTTGATGCTAAGCCGGTCCGGCAGAAGCTTTGTCCGATTAATCCTAAGAAAGCAACAACTATTAAGGCTGAAATAGAGAAGCTACTCAAAGTTGGTTTCATCTACCCCATCCAATTGACTCAATGGGTGTCAAATTCCGTTCCAGTCAACAAAAAATAGGTTACTATTCACGTATGTACAGACTTTCATGATTTGAACAAGGCCTGTCCAAAGGATAATTTCCCCCCTCCATTTATTGACCAGATAGTCGATGAATGCCTAGGCTGTGAGGTATTTTCTTTCATGGATGGTTTTTCAGGATACAACTAGATACAGATCAAACTCGAAGACCAACACAAAACCAATTTCATTTGTTCGTGGGGTACATTCGCTTATTGGAAGATGCCTTTTGGTTTGAAAAATGTTGGAGCTACTTTTAAGTGAGCCATGTCTTTTGCTTTCCACGATCTCAAACACATAGTCAAGGTTTATCTTGATGATTTAGCATCACGACCTCGTAAGAGAGTTGATCATCCCACACACCTCCGACTTATCTTTGAGCGATGTCGCTACTACTGGATTCGCTTGAATCTGAGCAAATGAAGTTTTTGCATGACGTCGGGTCGTCTGCTAGGTTTCATAGTTTTGACAACAGGGATCATGGTCGATCCTCTCAAGGTTGAGGCAATAGTTCACTTGCCTCCCCCGTGCACAGCCCCTCAGCTTTAGAGTTTACAGGGAAAAATGAATTTTTTACGACGTTTCTTCATAAACTACACCGATATCACAAAGGGTTTCATGTGTTTACTAAAGAAGGACATTCCTTTTCATTGGGATGAAGCCACTCATGCTCTTTTGAAGCGTTGAAACGCACCCTCACGTCTGCCCCTCTGCTTCGACCACCCAATTATAATAAAGATTTCTTATTGTACTTGGCCATTGCGGAGTCGGCCAACGATATGGTATTAGTTTAGGAGGATGATTTTCTTGAAGAAAACATGATTTATCACCTGATCCGAGGCTTGGTTGGACCAGAACTCAATTATTCCCACTTTGAAAAACTTTTGTTGGCAGCAATTCATGCTATCCATCGGTTCCGTCATTACATCTTGTTTTGCAAGACCATTGTCATTGTCATTGTGAATATGTTTCAATACGTGTTGACATGACATGTAATAGGCGGAAATATAAGTAGATGGATAGTTATCCTCCAGGAATTTGACTTGGATTTTGTTTCGGTGAAATCCAAAAAATCGTTGGTCTTTGTGGAACTCATCTCGGAACTTTTGGTTGAGTTAGGTGATGTTATACCCGAAGAGTCACCTATTAAAGGAGACATGTTTTTTATCACGTATTTAGACCCTTGGTATGGAGATATACTAGTCTATATCCAGACTTTGAAGTGCCCTGCCTCTGCTTCTTGTGATGAGCATCGTCATATACTCCATCAAGCAAAAAAATATCTCATACTCGAGGACACTTTATATCGTCGAGGTGTAGATTGTATCCTTCATTGATGTCTCACTCATGAAGAAGAAAAAATCATGCTTAACGATTGCCACACTGAAGCATGTGGCGGTCATTTGTCTGGGTTGGCAACAACCCAGAAGATTCTATGAGCCAGTTGCTTTTGGCCGACATTAATCAAAGATTGTGTTGAATCGGTCAAGAAGTGCCACCCATGTCAGATATTTTCTCGGAAGATGAGGGCACACCCCACTCCTATGTTTCCCATCATCACAGTTGGCCCCTTCACCAAGTGGGGGATTGATTACACTACATGCAACCCCCCTTCATCAAGGGGGCACCGTTATATCATCATAGCAGTAGACTACTTCACAAAGTGGGTCGAGGCTATGCCAACGTTCAAAGATGATGGCGAGCTAACAACTCTCTTTTTGTTTAACTAGATTATAGCAAGGTTCGGTGTCCCGAGGGAGATTGTCACTGACCATGGCAGTCACTTTCAGAATAAAATGATGTCTGAGTTAACGTCAAATCTTGGGTTGAGGCAAGAACATCTGTCACCCTAATACCCACAAGCGAATGGTCAGGTGGAAGCTGTGAATAAGTCTCTTAAGACTATTCTGCAACAAATGATCAATTCGGCCAAGTCAAATTGACATTTGATGTTGTACTTGGCATTATGGGCCTACCGAACGTCTGTTAAGACTACAACCGGTTTCTCACCTTTTCAACTCGTTTATGGGTTGGAAGTAGTCTTTCCTATAGAGTGTCATATCCTGTCTCTAAAGTTAGCAATAAAGTTATTGCCAGACACTTCACTGCTTGAAGATCGTTTATTATATCTTGAGCAGTGTCAGGATGCAGCCTTGGCCAACGAGGCTCACAAAAAAAAGTCAAGTGTCAATATGATCGGTCTGTTCGTCCTCGGATTTTCTCTGAAGGAGACCTTGTCCTGGTCTATGACCAAGATAAGGATCCCCTGGGAGCAGGCAACTTCAAACCCATGTGGTTCAGACTTTTCATCGTGAAGGAGGTTCTAAAGAAGGGCACTTATCGTCTAGTAGACTTTGAGGGAAATGCTTTGCGCAGCCTAGAAATGGGCTCTACCTCAAGAAGTATTACTCGTAGGTGGGTCACCTTGGGTGACTTCTTGTATATATGTATAGTTTCTATACAATTAGTTTTTGTCTTTTTGTTTTATGGACGTGTCGTTGTTTATGTCATATTTTTCACTGTGGAAAATGTCAATTGAATCAGAGGTGTTCATTGGGTTTGCGGACGGCGCTAGCCAGCACACTCGAAGGCTTGCTTCCACAGCTTGGGTGATTTTCACACCTCAGGGACAGTTGCTATCTTCAGGAGGTATCTGTTTAGGTGACATCACAAACAATGTTGCCGAATACAACGCAGTATTAGAGTTGCTTTGTGACGCTTTGTTGCATGGTATCTTTCACCTCCGGGTCTACTTAGATGCTCAACTAGTTGTGTCCCAGTTAAATGGGATTTACCGCATTTATGATCCTACTCTACACCGAAGGTTGCTTAGGGTACGTCTCTTAGAATGAAGATTTGATTACATTACGTATATCCATGTTCCTAGGAGATTGAATCAGATTATAGATACTCTAGCTAATCATGTATTAGATTGGCATATTGCACACATGTAAGGAAAAACACACACACACACATGTGAAAACATTTGTAAATAAATGTAATCCATAAGACATAAAAAGATGTAAATACGTATATATATATCGAAAATATCAGAGTACATAGGTGGGCACAAGTGCCTCAAAAATATATGTCTAGTAAGAGTCATAGGGCTTATGCCCTCAAAAATATAAAAAAGGTGCCCTCGGCACGTAAGTAGTCCAACCTAGCTAAGGGAGAGGCCTGTTGGCCCTATCGTAGTGAGCAATGGCATTTGCCAAACGTCGGAAGAGTTGGACCCAGGTCCATGGTACCCGAACTACATGAGGTTGCATCGATGGTGGGAGATCCTCAATCTCTGCCATAGGGACTGTATGAGTGAGCGCGATGAGGTTCTGCTCCACCCGTCTCAATACTCTCTCAGCCTCTCTGAATGGAGGTACCCCTACTGTTGCTGCTGGTTCTGCCTCTGGTCGAGGACGCTGCCTGGTCCTCGAGAAGTCTGTTGGACGCACTGGTCCCACATCTATACATAACAGATACATAGTTGTCAGATACTATGGTACACATAAAAATGATATATATAAAAAGGAATAAAATTAAATAACTTTAAAAAACAAACATACCTATCTCTCCTCGATCACCTCCGGGAGGTACAGGCATGTCTGAATCCCTGGAAAAGTTGATCCCGACATAGGGGTAGTCCACTATTTCCAGAATCTGATGTGTCCACCAGTCAAAAAACTTATCATCAAAGGCCTCTATGGTCCTGCCGCCCCCTTGTCGTGGCAGCAATGTCACCCATCTACATAATGCTGGGAGGGAGGCCTCATGCCCTTGCAATGTCTCTCATGGACTAAGAATGGGTACCCTCTCGAAGATGAAAGAGCACATAATTGTCCCAAACCCGAATTTTTTGTTTTCTCACCCGCGACACTCGATGAGTAGTCTCTTCATGCAGTCTAGCATTGTTGTACTACAATAAAAAATCCGTGCATTTAAGCACTGCACTGCACAATGCATGTGCACCTGGGAGGCCTAATGTAAAGCCACAGATCCAGTAATCCACCCAATGAGTAGAACTATCACTTTTAGTGATAGATTGTTGATCTTGCTTATCGGCACCTGAGAACCTACTTGCTCAGTACCAACCTCGCAATGGAGTCCAATCAACTCCTCAATGTTGTGAGGCCCGGGGAGGAAAGTATGTAAGTTGACTAGATCACCTCTCCTCGAGAGATCGGTCAGGAAGTAAATTTCTTCAGTCATTGGGTTCAATGACTACCCCTCGATCATAAATGCCTTAGCATCAGGATGCCAGTGATCTACCAAGGCGTTCAACAGCCTGGGTTGTGCCCTCATAAATGGACACCGGAAGAACTTCCACAAACTGCATTGTCTCAATGCGGCCATAGTTGTGGGGTCCTCATCGACTAAAATATCCATGTCCTCATGATCCCTCTCTCTCTAGTGGACATACATCCTGCAAAATGGAAAATTCATGGAAGATTAAATCTTGCATTTTTTAAATTTTCCACATCTTTGAGGGTGCACGCGGGTTGTATTGGACACAGTCGCGTATGCACGTGGGAAAACTATTTTCTGCATGCGGGCATACGCGGGCTGTCCTATGACAGCCCGCATACATGTAAGGCCGACCTTTTTTAGAGGTGCACGCCCTCCCAAAAATTAAAATAAAAGCAAAATGAAAGTATGGAAATGCAAGAGGAGCTAGTTTGTACTTACTTGGTCCGAGTGAAAGTTTGTTTCGTCCTCTCAAGCTCCCGGAATCAACTCTTTTAGCAAAGGGGTGTTTTTGACTTTTTGGTCAATTCTCAATTTACAATGGTGATAATGAGCTGCCAGCTTCTATTTATAGACTTTTTGGCCCCTTTTTTATCATTTTTTGGACTCTTTTGTTGTTTTTTCTAGCTTGAAAATTGTTTAGCATGGTTCTTAAGTTTCTTACAGGATGTTACGATACACTTCACTTTTGGTCTTGGGAAACATTTTGAGAGTTGGGTCTTTTTTAAAGGTCTTTTGGTAAAAAGTCATTTTTCCAACCTTTTGCATCTAAGTTAGGATTCCACCTCCACTTTCTGCATCTCGTTGTCTTTTTTTCTTTGTCATAGGATCGATCTCGTCGAGTTGCGACACAAAACCCTCATTACTACTTTAGAAGTGTCATAATTTAGTGGTAGAGCCTTCCTCTACATGGATGCCCTAGTTAGATCCTCATTGTTTTTGGCATCCATGCCATTGTTAATGACCTTAGGCTCGGGAGTCCTTGTTAGTATTGTCCTGATTACGAGTTTGTGCCTCATTTTCATGATTCATTATCACTCTTGACCTCACCCTTGGGACTCACAAACAATGATGAGTCTTCTTTAAGCCCCTTTCAGACTCTTTAAACATGAAAAGATTACCAAGTGATCTTGTTTCCCTTCACGCTCGCCAAACTAAAACTTGAAGAAACGTCTGTCCGGCGATAGTTTCCCCTTTTTTGGTTTGGACGGTCAATCGCATGAACAAAGGTATACTCTAGGAACTTCGGTTCGCTAGAAGAGTATTCTCAGGTATAAGTTTAACCCTTTTCAGGCCCGAGGGACTAAATTTACGAAAAAAGAACCCCCATGGAGTCCATAGTTAAGCTCTTTTCACACTCCCTAGAATTGAAAATATGGTCGAGTGACCTTGTTTCTTCACACTCGTTAAATTGGTCCAGAAGAACATCCCTTATGGAGTCCATAGCTAATCTCTTTTCAGACTCCTTAAAAGTGAAAAGATCGTTGAGTGACCTTATTTCTTCACTCATTAATTGGTTCAGAAAAACATCTACTGGCATGAGTTTACCCCTTTTTTCGCCCTGTAGATTAAGGAGGAAAAAGGTACACCTCGGGAGATTCATCTCGCCGAGAGAGTTCTCCTCAGTAAATTTCACTTTTTCGAGCTAGGGAGACTAAATCTAGAAAAAGACAGTGAGTCCATAGTTAAGCTCTTTTCAGACTCCTTAAAATTGAAAAGATTGTCGAGTGATCTTGTCTTTCTCACACTCGTTAAAATGGTTTTGAATAGACTTCTTTTTTATGCTAGTTTACCCCTTTTTGAACCAACTAGACTAATTTCGAAAAAGGTACCCCAGTGGAGTCTTCTTTTACGCTTTTTCAGACTCTCTAAAAGTGAAAAACCATCGAGCTTACCTTCTCTGGGCTCGCTAAAATTACATTGAAGGACGTTATCATTGTGTTTTGTTAATCATATTTGCATCTCTGCGTCTTTGGCCTAATGCCAACTCCATGTTGCTTTCAACTGAACCATCTGAAGCATGCCTTATACGCAAGCCTTGTAGCACTTTGCCTTTACGTCTTGACACCTTGACCCATGGAGGAATTTTCCCGAGTGTCATTTTCCTACACATGTCTCCTTGCTCTGAGCATCAGTGTGCTCCTGATGCTTGGAACTAGTATGATTGTGACACTTGTTCCTCCTTTGTAACGTAACATTCTTTTATTCTTTTTCAATCTTTCCAAAATTATTGAAAAAGACAAAAAAATCAAATATACCCCAAAAAGAGGAAGGGAAAAGTATTTTCTTTTGTTGGAAGCACAATGAGTCGCCCCTGGACAAAGCACATCCTTCCATTTTTTTGTCAAGCTCTGGGATTTAATATGACCTTAGGAAGTTGTTCTCGCTACATGTTATAACCCTAATTTGCACTAGACATACTTACCTGACATCATGCCATCTCATATGCCTTCTTTGCCAAGCTAGTATTGAACAAATCTTCTTAAAAAACACCCTTTTTAAAGGCCCATGCACCCTGCTCCACTATAGCCCACCTGTACACTCTAGTTGACCCACTACGGCTCGCTTGTACCTACAAAAGCACGAAAAATGGAAAGTTGCTAATGGAACACACGGTTTTGGGTAAGTTAACTAAACCTTTCGACCATGCATGGCCAGTCATTCAACTAAATACCTAGCTCTTTCTAGCCTATAAAATAAGGGGTAGGGGTCCCATTTGAAGGAAGGAAAATCGTAGTAAAGAAACTCTACCCAAATTCGTATTCCCCTTTGCCCAAGATTCTACAACCATTTTGTGATTTCAATGAAGAAGAGAAGCAAGTGTGTTAGCAGTTGGTGCACAGTAAAAGAGGAGCCCAGGACCAGATTCGTGGAGCAGTGGTCGTCTTCATCATTGTAAGTTGCTTTAGTGAAGTTAATAATAAAGAATTACTTTTCTCGCCCCATCATATGAGGTTTCCATTGTTTATTGCATACATGTTGATTAAATCTCTAACCCATTAATCCGTAGATCAAATGCATGTGGAGTTCTTTGTTTGTCTTTTGTGAATATAGGTCAACCTTGGGAGGAGAGTTGCAGTCAAAGAGCGACCAAGCGTGAAGAGGGATCGATACCAAACACCGGAAATAAGGTATGTTCACTTGATCTTCTTAACTATGTATTTGCTTAAGAATAATGGGGATTAGGTCTGGGATGATGGTAAAAAGTAGGAATCTTTAGGTCTTTTTTGCATGCATGATAAAACCCTAAGTGCTAGTCCCTAGGGGGATTTCCCACTCACAACGGAATTGACGACCATACTGGGGAGATCTCTAGGGTTTATTTTTGGGAATAATTGTAGGGTATTTTTTAGAACTGGTTTCAACACCTATTTCTGAGTTTCTGCAAAATTCTGCGCTGGTAGGGATTCTGGTCATTCATACCATGAATCCCTGTTTTCTTTGCTTGATTTTTTTTTGTTTTTCTTCCGGAGGCCACAGAGGTACACATGTCCTGTATAAGGCTTGTCTGCGTGTTGAGAAAATTTTTGTTTATGGAGAGTCAGTCATCCTTTTCCTTGTCAATAGTTATACCTCTCAGGGTTCTTGGTATTTTTCATAGAAGTCGACAACTTAGGTTTGATCACAACAATAACATTCTTTTTCATTAAAAAAATTTCCTCAAAAATTTTCTTTCATAGGGTTTTTAGACAAGTGTGAGAGTCTGCTTTCATCAGCTTGTGTGTTATTGTCAGTAACTCTTTGCAATCTATGCTTAGGCCATAAGTTTTCTTGGTTTTTACTTGTCGTCATTTTTCCTTTTTGCTTTGCGAGCATTAAATAGAAAGATTTTTTATTTATTTCTTGGATTGGTTAAGTAGTTGTTGGTTTGCATTAATAACCAGGAAAAGCTTTTCTTTCATAAGTTCTTGGCTATTTACTTAAGACAATAAGTAGCTCGTAGTCGAGCGAAATCCTATTTTGGGTTGCTGTTCAAAGATCTTAGAAAAAAAAATTTAGTTTGAAAATTTGATTAAGAATTGTGTCAAGAAGAAGTTATTTTGTTTCCAGCTTTCTATTTATCTTTTCTTTCGTCTCTAAGAACATCACTAGTTACACTTTCATAACCTTTGAATTAAGACAAGCCATAAAAAATTAACGATTAATTAAAATCAACTAAACTTTATGTTTGTAGGGTCCATCAACTAGTCTAGGCTAGAGCCTTGATTTGGGTTGGAGAGGAAACTCTTCAAGGCTGCAAAACATACATAAGACTCTGTGCTAGAGAGTGTTAAAAGTCCAGTATCGTGAAATTTATCCAGGACCCCCTTCTAACATAGGGGCTAAACATGATGTAATGTCCCCACTTTGGAACATCATCACAGGGCAGAGGGTTATGATGACCAGAGTAGCCAGATGGAGGTTATAGCGAGTACAGGGGTTATCGAGAGGCATTGTGGGGTCCATCTTACATTGCTCATCATATTCCATCATTATGAGCCATTCCGCATAGGTTGTCTTTGGTTCCATTTCATTCCGACGATTTCCATGATTTTGACTATTTTGAGCTATAAGTCAATGAAATTCACTGAAGAGGTCATTTTGGGCACATTACTTGGAGGAACCTCTCAGTGTAATAGCTCATTGGAATCAGGAGGAGAAACACTACAGGATGGGATGAATAGAAGTGACTTCCAGTGGCCAGGGAAGCCACAAGGAGAGATAAGGATATTTTCAGAGGTAAAAAGGTTAATTAATTAATTAATTAAAGTGATTTAATTAATTAATTAAATATTAATAAAATGAAAGTCACTTTGGAGGGACAAGGTGAGAAAAAAGTATAAAGGAAAGGCAAGGTCCTCTTCTCAGGATTCATGTATGATCTTATTTTGATTTCTGGCTTCTAGCTAGTGAGCCCAACATTGGGGGTTTTGAGGGTTTTGAATTAACAAACCCTAGAGGACGATTCGGTGGTGAAAGATTCCACCTAGCTTGTCCCAATCTTGGTCTCAGAGATGCAATACTCTCCCACACCATTCTAGTAAGATCTACATCAGTGCAAGAGGTTCTACACAGCCACAGGCACAGGAAGAGGAGGAGGGCGCACCATTGGGGGTTTCTAGCAAGGGGGGCGCACCATCCTTGGAGAGAGATTCGTTGTAGGAGATTGGCAGGGCCGTTGAGGATTCTATCACTTGGGTTTTCATTACAAGGCCTTGGACATCAGATATAGTGCTTTCTGAGATAGTTTTATGGCTCGGATTATTTCTTGAGTAGTGGGGCGAATTGAAGAGAAGGAGGGCATTTTTGAGATCCAGATCTAGTCCGTTTGGAGGGGTTACACTTTAGATTTGACCCCGAGACTTCACCTATTGACTTGCAGTGTTCCGATCTATATTTCTGGAGAGTTTCAGAGAATTTGGAGGCCTCCTTCAGTAGGGCCAAATTATCTAAGGCTTTAGTCATCCAGTGGGGCACACCATTCAGTGCGGGATTTCAGATCTACAACGATTGAGATGGATCTTGGAGATTCGGGCACCTGGGTTATTCTTACCATCACCTGATCTACTGTTTGACACCTTTCTTGAGATGATTAGACATCTTTGGCACCAAGGCTGAATTGTTGATGAGCTTTAGTTATCCAACAGAGCGTGGCATCTTCCTACTTGAGGGGTTTGGCACTTGGCATTGGTCTTCATCTCTTATCCAACCTTTGGAGGATTTTTTTGTATCAGCGGGAGAATTTTGTAGCAGATCATACTTATTATCTATTGTCTATCATCTTGGCCATCTGTTGAGCATTCCAGATTGGTATCTCCATTGTAGCGGGTTCTTCTATTTTATGAATAAAGAAGATTTGAGATGTTTTGGCTTGTCTATCATATTGCATATGGTTGAGTTATGTTTCATGGTTGACTATTCTTGTTATTTGCTACATACACACATATAAACACAAGTAAACAAATAGATCAACAAACTGTTTGACGAAATACCACAACCAGTAAAAGTTTTTAAAAAGACACCAAAACAGTGATGATCCTTGCATAATGGCTTGGGATCATTACACACGAGGTCGCGTGTGGAAAAGTAGCAGAGATAACCCCTCCAAAGATAGACCAAGTGTAGTGGGGAACTCATATAGAGGGCTTGTTTTTGGATTCTGTCAATTGCATTTTCCACAGAGCTTTGTGGGTCTCGAATCCATTCAAGGTCCTCAGTTGTCTTCCGAACCATTTTCTTTCGATACCCTTGACAGGTTTCAGGCTTGATACCCTGCTCATTGAGGTCCACCTGACTGTCGACTGTACTCACCTAGTGACTGTTCACGCATTGACAACCTAGTTGCCATTACTTTAGGGACTTACACAAGTGACTGCAGGGGTAGACCATGGTACCTAGGACAGATTTCGAGCCACACTTTGCAAAGTATACCTGGAGGGTGCTTCCGTGTTCGAGTTGCACTTGCATCGATAAGTTTCTCTAGTGTTGGTTGTTGTAACTGTTCTTCCAAATAGTTTAGTCATTGCTTGTTTTATCTCGTAGGGACTTTTTCTAGTGTGTGATGTTTTTGAACGAATAGAAAGCCCTAGTGTGTCTTTGATCTTCTCATACAGTGGAGGATCATAAGCTCTGCCGGTCACGAAGGCTTCTTGGCCTGCCACCGGTTACACTAGATCCACCCCCGCCACCGCTAAGGCGAAAGCTAGACCAACAAGGGTCTTTTGAAGCGACCGGTTCACAGGAAACTATGCCCGACCAACATCCGGAGGAACTAACCATTTCATACCTTGGAGCTGAAGCCGTTGGTCCATCCGAAACTCCAACCACTGATCTTTAGACATCCATCATCGTATCGATTTATCCTTACGAGCGCTAGACACTGTCACACACAACAATGGAAACAAATGCTACCACTTCTTCTTGGAATTCTTCTATTCCCACTACAACTGTCACCACAGGGGGTGTTCCACCTTCTAACCCACCGTCATCGGTCCAAGCCACCATGGTCTCGATTTCCTCTACCTCGAGAAGTGGTCCAATCCCATCTTTGGTGGCGACCACTACTCCTTCCACACAGAGTGCGACAGGCCCTCCGTTCTCATACGGGATGCCTAGATCGGGTACAAGCCCTGTACTCTCCTACTCCACTTTACAGACTTTAGGTCTGGGGGCAGGGAGCTCTAATGGTCCTCTGCAAGGACCCATGGGGGGCACTTCCACTCCCTTTAATGCTTTCCCTTACAAAGGAGATCATATACCTCCTTCGTCCCCTTCACTCGGCGGTGCCGACCAACAATCTACCGGGCCGAACACACACCATAGTTCATTTGGAGTAGGGGAGTCAAGGACCACCTTCTCATAATATGTCGGTAGGTGTTATAACCCTAATTTTCACCAGACATGCTTACCTAGCATTAGGCCATCTTAGATTCCTTATTTGCCAAAACATTGATGAACAACTCTTTAAAAAACCTCTTCTATAAGGGCCCACGTGCCCTACTCCATTACTGCACGCGTGTACACGCTAGCTGACCTAAAATAGCCCATGTGTACCTACAAAAGCATGAAAAAAGAAAAGTTGTTGATGGAACACACAGCTTTTGGTGAGTTAACTGAAACTCCCGGCCATGCATGGCCGAGGGTTCGTCCAAATACCTAGCTTATTCTAGCCTATAAAAGAAGGTTTAGGGGTCTCATTTGGAGAAGGAGAATAATAGTGAAGAAACTCTACCCAATTGCACATTCCCATTGTCCCAACCCTTTAGCCATCCTTGTGCAAAGAGAGATACAAAGAAAAGAAGTTGGAGGACATTTGAAGAGGATCCCAGGATCAGGTTCGCGAAGCAGTGGCCAGTCTCGACATTGTAAGTTGATTCATTAAAGTTAATAATAAAGAAATGCTTTTCCTGTCCCACTATATGAGTTCTTCATAGTTTAGTGAATATATTTTTGAATATCTAACCCATTAATATGTAGAACAAATGCATTTAGACTTTGTTACTTGTTTTGTACGCAGGTCAGTCTTGAGAGGATAGCTGCTAACAAGTGATCAAGCGTGAAGAAGGATCGACATCGAACATCCAGAACAAGGTATGTTTGTTTAACCATGTATTTGCTTAAAAGAAATGGGGATTAGGTTTGGGATGATGGTAGAAAGTAGGATTCTTTCGGTCTTATATGCATTCATAATATAACCCTAAATGCTAGTCCGTAGGGGGATCCCACCACAACAGAATTGGCGACCATACTAGGAAAGCCTCTAGGGTTCCTGGGAATATTTTTGGGTATTTTTAAAAGACTGGTTTTCTTTCCTATTTTTTGAAGTTTCCACAAATTCTAAGCTAACGGAGATTCTGGTCTTCCATACCAGCTATCTCTGTTTCTTTGCTTGACTGTATTTTTTTTTTCCGAGACCCACAGAGGTGCATGCGGCCTGCATAAGGTCTACACACGTGTACCCGTGCCCTACTTTCTTACAGCCCGCGTGTAAACGCTAGCTGAAGAAGTAACAATAGCGTGTATGATTCCAGAAAATTTTTGAGGTAGTCATCCTCTTCCCTGTCAGAATCAGTCAGTCTCAGGGGTTTTCTAGAACTCTTTCTAGTCTTGGTTGTTTGCAGTCCATAGTTTAGGGTTCATCTCAGATTGGTTTGTTTTACGAATTTTTCCTTACATTGTTTTCTTTTTCTATTAAAGAAAGTGTCTAAGCCTTCAAGAGATCCTGGTTCTCAGTATCAGTGGTCTTTTCCTGGTTTGGATTGTCTGTTTTTATTTGTTTCAGAGTTTTAGAGATACACGCAGCTTGTATAAGGCCATCACACATGTACATGCCCTCTGGCTCTACACAGATCGCGTGCACACGCTTGCTGTTGAATTTTCAGCAGTGTGCTTATGAAGGATAGTTTTTGTTGAGGGTGAGGTAGTCATCCTTTCCCTTGACAAGAGTTATACCTCTCAGGTTTTTTCGAATCTCTGTCCTAGCAGTCAGTAGCTTAGGGTTGATCTCAACCATAGCTTTCTTTTTTCATTTAAAAGTTTTCATCAAAATTTTCTTTAGGGTTTTTAGACAAGTGTGAGAGTCCTTTTTTAAGTTGCTAGTGTGTGATTTATTGAAGTGATTCTTTGCGATCTGCGATTAGGCCAGAAGTTTTTCTTGGTTTTTGACTTATTGATATTTTTCCTTTTTGCTTTGTGAGCATTCAAATAAAAATAAAAAAAACTATTTCATTTCTTTGTTTGGTTGAAAAGTGTTGTTTTTCATTAGTAACCAAGGGAAAGTATTTTCTTTCATAAGTTCTTGATAGTTTACTTAGATTGTAAGTAGCTCTTAGTCGAGTGAAATCCTGCTTTGAGTTTGGTGTTCAAAAGATCTTAGAAAATTTTGAAAAGTTGTTGAAAATTTGCGTTAAGTGAAGTTTTTTGTTTCCAGCTTTCTCTTCATTTTTACTTTCGTCTTTCAACATCACTAGTTTCACTTTCATACCCTTTGACATAAGACAAGCCATAAAATTAACACTAAATCTAAAATTCATTAGACTTTTATGTTTGTAGGGTTAACCAACTAGTTCAGTATTAGGGCCTTGGATTAGGATTGCAGAGGAAACTCTTCAAGGCCATTAAAATCAAACATTGGAGTCTGAGTTAGGGAGTGTCCAAGTCCAGTATCGTGAAAGTTATCCGAGACCCCCCTCTAACATAGGGGATAAACTTGAGGTCGCATGTAGAAAAGTAGTGGAGATAACCCCTCCAAAGTTGGACCAATCGTAGTGGACAACACATATAGAGGGCTTGTCTTGGGATTCTATCGATGGCATTTTCCACAGATCTTCGTGAGTCTCGAATCTGTTTGAGGTCCTCAGTTGTCTTTCAAACCACTTTCTCTCAATACCCTTGACATATTTTAGGCTTGATACCCTGCTCATTGTGGTCTACCCAACATTCGACTATACCCGCCTGGTGACTGTTCGCACGCTGGCAACCTAGTTGCCTTTCTTTTTTAGGGACATACACAGGTGACTGCGGGGGTATACCGCGGTACCTAGGACAGACTTCAGACCATGCTTTGTAGATTATACCCTGAGGGTTCTTCCGTGTTTGAGTTTCACTTGCACCGGTAAGTTGCTCTAGTGTTGGTTGTTGTAACTGTTCTTCCAATTAATTTAGTGTTTGCCTGTCTTATCTTATAGGGACTTTTTTAGTGTGTGTTGTTTTTGAATGAATAGAATGCCCTAGAGTGTCTTTGATCTTCTCACACAGTGGAGGATCACAAGCTTCGCCGGTCACAAAGGCTTCTTGGCCTGCCGCTGGTTACACTTGAGCCACCCCCGCCACCACTAAGGCAAAATCTAGACCAACAAGGGTCTTTTGAAGCAACCGAGTCACAAGAAATTGTGCCCGACCAACATCCAAAGGAATCGATCATGTTAGACCTTGGAGAAAAATCTTTTGGTCTAGTTGAAACCTCCACCATTGATCTTTCGGCACCCACCATCGTACCAGTTCATCCTTACGAGTGCAAGATAGTGTCGCACGTAGAAATGGAAACAAATGTTGTTACTCCTTCTAGGAATTCTTCAATTCCCACTACAGTTGTCACCACAGGAGAGTTTCCACCTCCTAACCCACCATCGCCGGTCCGAGCCACCATGGTCTCGACCACCTCTACATCGCACAGTGGTCCGATCCCTTCTCTGGCGATGGTCACAACCCCTTTCACACCAAGTGCGACAGGCCCTCCGTTCTCATACAGGATTCCTAGTTCAGGTACAAGTCCTATACTTTCCTACTCCACTTCACAGACTTCAGGTCTAGGGGTAGGGAGCTCTAATGCTCCTCTGCAAGGCCACATGGGGGGCACTTCCGATCCTTTTAATGCTTTCCCTTATGGAGGAGGTCATATACCTCCTTCGTCCCCTTCGCTCAGTGGCACACACCAGCCATCCGCCAGGCCGCCTGCACACCATAGTTTATTTGGAGCAGGGAGTCAAGGACCACCTTCGCATAATATGCCGGTAGGTTCAACATCGTTTTCTTTGTTCGGTGCATTTGGTAACAACTCCCTCTCCTTCGCTGCTTTCCCGACTGGGGGCAATCCCAGTTTCGGACAACCTATTCCTATGCAGGGTACTATTCCTGCACAGGGGGCACACCCAGGAACTTCTTCCGCATCAGGGCCTTGGAATTCTTGGCAGGGATCCATTCCCTCGTTAGGAATGCCGATCTGGGGTAATTATTTTCACAATCAATGGAACCCCGGACAAAGTATTGTGCCTATATCTACGGGACCGACATGGGGAAACCCTTCCCAAATTCCTTCGAATGTAATGCATGCCCGACCATCTATGTCCTATTTTGGAAATTAGCCGATGATGTCTCCTCACACGCGAAATTCATACGCTGGCCATGGCCATGGTTTTTACCAGAACCTGGGCCAACAACCGAACTTTTCCTGGCAACCTGGTGGCAGTCAAAATCCAGGCCCCTTTTTCCCAAGTTATCACCAACAACCCAAACTACCCTTCCTGGAAACTTTGCATTTACCAGACTTGACAAGGTTGTTAAATGACCCTATCTGTCACGATCCCCATTGGCTTCCTATGCTAACAAAGTTGCTTTCGAACATCCCAAAGTTCAAAGCCAAGCCTAACGAAGATCTAGGAAATCATGTGACTACCTTCCATCTTTGGTGCTCATCTAACTCATTGAAAGACGACTCCGTATAGTTGCGATTGTTTCAACATACTCTCATTGGGAGTGCCGCGAAATGGTACATTGAGCTCGATTACTCAAGATACTCTTCCTTCGGTGAACTGGCGATGGATTTCCTAAACCATTTCTAGTTACCTTTGAGATACGATGCTAGCATCGAATTGCTGGCCAATTTCTCACAAACAAAAGCGGACCATATCTCTGATCACATCCGAGAATGGAGACACCAAAAGAGTTTAATTAAGGTACCGGTTCCACCAACATTCTTGCTCGAGTGGTTCCTTAAGTCTTTGGTCCCATATTTATCCAAAGACATCGCGACGTCGGGAGTATTTTTCGAAGAAGACGCCATCATGAGATCTCAACAAATTGAGCTAATCTATTCTCAGTCTGGTTTATTATATGAGATCTTGCCAGATGCACCACACTCAATACTTGATAAAACCAGACAAAGAGCTAGACCACATGCTGATGGTATTGTTGGTTTAGCACAAACAAAGCCCGCTGAGAAATTGACGAAGTAGTTATAACAATTGTCTGTACAACACACAACAACCAACCAAACTACTGCGTTGGCTGCTCCCCCTAACAAAACATCGGATGTACACACAGTGCAATCGGCTAATCCAAAGGCCACCCAACAACCTTAAGGGAAGAAAAAAAAATGAAAGAAGGGTAAGGGGATAAGAAACCCATTGATAATGCTGGTGGGGGAAACACTGAGAAACATAAGGCAAGGCATCCATGCAACCTGTGTGCGAAAGACCACTCAACTCACTTATGTCCCCGGCTTGAAGAGGCCCAAAAGTTTGTGACACAACAACAGCCTATTGTGTTAACAAATCCATTTCAACATGGGCAAAATCTAACCCAAGCCTCTGCAAGCATGGAAGGGGGTAGCCAAAGACCCTCTCCGTGTTCGAACAACATCGCATCCGTGAATGTATATATGGTGAAGGGTGATGCTTTTATATCGACTAGAGCACATGACTATAGTCAACCAAGAAATTTTGAGAAGGGAAAAGAACCTGAACTCCCATCTCTTCCTCTACAGATTGAGAAGACATTGGGCGAAACAATGACACACATCCCCAAAGACGCGTTCAAAAAATCTTCTCACAACCCAAACACAAGGGCCGCCCAGAACTATTCTGTGGTGGAAGATTTATCACAAACCCCTTGTGCAATTTCCGCTTTGGAGGTCCTCCAAATCTACCCTTCCCAGAGGAAAGCCTTGTTAACCGCTTTAGGATCTAACAAGACTTGTAATCCGAGTACAATCATGCTGGATACAACTGACTCAAAAAACTCATCTGCCTTACCACGTAGCGTTTCAGATAGTAGTGACTTATCCCACGAAAACTTTTACTCGGAATATCTTCCGCATGGTGGTTGATGAGGGCACCTCGACATGTGTTATGTCATTGACATGTTGGAAGGCCATTGGCCAACCTGTTTTGTCTCTGTCACCTACTCGCCTCACTGCTTTTGATGATTGTTCGTTCCAACCACATGGTATCATTCCCTCTTTCCCCATGCAGTTAGGAGGGAAGACCATGTGTGTCGAGGTAGAAGTAGTCGACGCACCCCTCGACTATAACCTCTTGTTAGGGAGGAGTTGGACTTATGCCATGCAAGCTGTGGTTACTACAGTTTTTCGGGTCTTGTTGTTCCCACACGAGGGTCGGATTGTGACCATCGATCAATTGTCTTTCTCCAGACCTGATCCTTCATTGGGGGCATCCATGGTCTTGATGATTGATAATCCTCAACTAGGCATGGTCAACGTAGGGGTTGGTTTGTGCCCGTATTTGATGGGTACCTTCGATTACCTACCCCTTCAAGGAGATATCAAGTTTATATCCAGTCACCATAAGGTTGAGATTTTTCAAGTTTCGTTATTCTGCATGACTTACTTCAACGATCCATGGATAATTCCTTCCCCATCGGCCACGATGGATGGTACAGGGTACTCGGGCATGTCCATGCCCTTGTCCGCAGCTAAAGTAGCGTACTCTTTAGTCCAGAAAACTTCAGCCAATACAGATCCAACTCTTGCACAAGAGTTCGATCCACTTCTAGAGCCTATTTGGGCTCAGGGTTCTCTTGCTGACACTGATTCATTAGACTTAGTCTTGCCCTTTGACGAAGTATTTATTGACGCAATGACTAGTCCGGACAAACCCTGGGATGATCTTCATCATAGATCATACTTCCTCCCAGAGTTAAGCAGAATCAAAGCAGGAGAATTCACTTTGACTATGCCTAGAGATAGGTCTTGTCCTATCAATCCTTTGGCTACTCGTGTTGTTTATGCCGAGGGTACTATGGTAAGTATCGTTGAAACAATACCAATAAATATCTCTAGAACCCCTGGCATCGTAGACAACGTTTTCGTTGGAGCATACTGCTCCCTTGAGGAGATACCCAACATCGACCCACAAAGTGTCGATCATGAGCTAACTTTGTTAATTTTCCAGCTCGCTTTGAGATCCGAAAGCAACATCCGACGAAACTACATTTATGCTTTTCGATCTTGTTCGGATTAACTCAGAAAAGTAACCTCTACGGGTCTTCTTTTAAGCCCTTTTCAGACTCTCTAAACATGAAAATATTGCCAAGCGATCTCGTGGCCTTTCACGCTCATTAAACTGAAATTTGAAGTCACGTTTGTCCGGTGGTAGTTTACCCCTTTTTCGGTCCAAACGGTCAACTATACAAACAAAGGTATACTCTATGGAACTTTAGTTCTCTAGAAGAGTACCCTCAGGTATAATTTTACCCCTTTTTCGGGCCCGAGGGACTAAACTTACGAAAAAGGAGCCCCCTCGGAGTCCATAGTTAAGCTCTTTTTAGACTCCCTAAAATTGAAAAGATCGTCAAGTGACCTTATTCTTTCACACTCGTTAAACTGGTCCAGAAGAACATTCCTGATGGAGTCCATAGTTAAGATTTTTTCAAACTCCTTAAAAATGAAAAAATGGTCGAGTGAGATTGTCCTTATCACACTCGTTAAAATGGTTTTGAATAGACATATTGTCAATGCTAGTTTACCCCTTTTTCGAACCGACTAGACTACCTTTGAAAAAGGTACCCCAATGGAGTCTCCTTTTACGTTTTTACAGACTCTCTAAATATGAAAAACCGTCGAGCTTACCTTCTCTGGGCTCGTTAAACTTACATCGAAGGACGTTACCATTATGTGTTTTGTTAATTGCATTTGCATACCCGCATCTTTTGCCTAATGCCGGCTCCATGTTGCTCTCAATTGAACCATCTGAAGCATGTCTTATACGCAAGCCCTGTAGCATTTTACCTTTGCGTCTTGACACCTTTGGCCGCTGGAGGATTTTTCCCGAGTGTCCTTTTATTGCATATGTATCTTTGCCCTGAACATCCCTGTGTTCTGTGCACTTGGAACTAGTATGTTTGCGACACTCGATTCTCCTTTGTAACATAACATTCTTTTATTCTTTTTCCAAAATTATTGAAAAAGACAAAAAAAAAATATACCCCAAAAAGAGGAAGGGAAAAGTATTTTCTTTATTGGTAGCATAATGAGTCACCCTTGGATAAATCACATCTGTCCATTTGTTCATCAAACCCTGGGATTTAATATGACCTTAGGAATCTTTTCTCGCTACATAGAGCTGTGTCCTCCTCCATTTGGTTATTCTTCCAAATATATGGAGAGTTTGTGTTGCCTCCTGCCTCATAAACTACTGTTAATGCCATGCTACCTGAGTCTCATAATTTTTCTTGCTGTTGTCCAAGGGAAGTTTGTCACCAAGCCTGAGTCATCCCCTCTACAATTTGTCTCTTGCCCTCATACTCGGCCATCCTGAATGTCCAATCAAGTCCTTGTTCGAAATCAATGAAGCCTTCAGTCTGATCATCAAGATTATCTAGTCCATGACCGACGAGCCGTCGAAGACCTCTAGGTAGTGAAGTCGTACACTCATATTACACTCCTACCTTGAGTTTTGAAGATTTTGAAGTTGTTTCTCGAGCTCTGAAGATCTCATTTCCAACCATCAGGCCGTATTAGCTTCTAGAAGATGGATACTCTATATGTATATCTTTTTGATTTCGAGATGTAGCTCTGCTAGGTATTGTTCGTGGCTACACTTTATATAGTTATTTGACATGGATCTATAGTGTATTTGATTGGTAGCCATGATTCTATTTTATCCCGAGCATGGGTATGCCCACCTTGGTGAGACATTTGTTATTTTGTATATGACGCCTCCCGGTTCCTGGTCCATGGGCTCACATGTTCGGCACATCAGTAAAGATTGGTAATGTATTTCGACCATCATATGCTCTTCTAACCTCACACATTAGGGGGCATTTGTTATAACCCGAATTTTCACCAGACATGCTTACCTGGCATCAGGCCATCTCAGATTCCTTCTTTGTCAAAACACTACTGAACAACTCTTTAAAAAACCTCTTCTATAAGGGCCCACACGCCCTACTCCATTACTGGACACGTGTACACACTAGCTGACCTAAAACAACCTGCGTATACCTACAAAATCACGAAAAAATGAAAGTTGCCAACGAAACACACAGCTTTGGGTGATTTAACTGAAACTCCCATCCATGCATGGCCGAGGGTTCATCCAAATATTTAGCTTCTTCTAGCCTATGAAAGAAGGGTTAGGGGTCCCATTTGGAGAAGGAGAATAATAGTAAAGAAACTCTACCCAATTGCACATTCCCATTGTCCCAACCCTTTAGCCATCCTTGTGCAAAGAGAGATACAAAGAAAAGAAGTTGGAGGACATTTGAAGAGGATCCCAGGATCAGGTTCGCGGAGCAGTGGTCGGTCTCGACATTGTAAGTTGATTCATTAAACTTAATAATAAATAAATGTTTTTCCCGTCCCACTATATGAGTTCTTCATAGTTTAGTGAATATATGTTTGAATCTCTAACCCATTAATCTGTAGAACAAATGCATGTAGAATTTGTTGCTTGTTTTGTACGCAAGTCAGTCTTGAGAGGATAGATGCTAACAAGTGATCAAGCGTGAAGAAGGATCAACATCGAACGTCTGGAACAAGGTATGTTCATTTAACCATGTATTTGCTTAAAATAAATGGGGATTAGGTCTGGGATGATGGTAGAAAGTAGGATTCTTTCGGTCTTATCTATATGCATAATATAACCCTAAATGCTAGTCCATAGGGAGATTTCCCACCACAATAGTAGGTTCAACACCGTTTTCTTTGTTCGGTGCGTTTGGTAACAACACTTTCTCGTCAGCTGCTTTCCCGACTGGGGGCAACCCCAGTTACGTACAACCTAATCCTATGCAAGGTACTATTCCTGTGTAGGGGGCACACCCGGGAACTTCTTCCGCACCAGGACCTTGGAATTCTTGGCAAAGATCAGTTCCCTCATCAGGAGTGCCGATCGGGGGCAACTCTTTTCACAACCAATGGAACCCCAGGCAAGGTGCAATACCTATGCCCATGGGATCAGCATGGGGAAACCCTTCCCAAATTCCTCTGAATGTAATGTATGCCCAACCATCTATGTGCTATTTCAGGAATTAGCTGATGATGTCTCCTCAAAAGAAAAATCCGTACACTAGTCATGGCCATGGTTTTTACCAAAACCCAGGCCAGCAACCCAACTTTTCGTGGCAACCTAGTGTCAGTCAAACACCAGGCCCCTTTTTCCATGGTTATCACCAACAACCCAAACTACCTTTCCTGGCAACCTTACATTTGCCAGACTTAACAAGGTTGTTGAACAATCCTATCTATCACAATTGACGTTGGCCCTCTATGGCAACGAAGTTGCCTTCAGACATGCCAAAGTTCGAAGCCAAGCCTAACGAAGATCCAGGAGATCATGTGACTACTTTTGACATTTGGAGCTCATCTAATTCATTGAAAGACGACTCTGTACAATTGAGATTGTTTCAACGTACTCTCATTGGGAGTGCTGTGAAATGGTACATTGAGCTCGACTGCTCAAGATACTCTTCCTTCGGAGAATTGGCAATGGATTTCCTAAACCATTTCCAATTACCTGTGAGATACGACGCTGGCATGGAATTGCTAGCCAATTTCAAACAGACAAAAGAGGACCATATCTTTGATCACATCCAAGAATGGAGAGGCCAGAAGAGTTTGATTAAGGTGCTAGTCCCATCAACATTCATGCTTGAGTGGTTCCTTAAGTCTTTAGTCCTACAGTTATCCAAAGACGTCGTAACGTTGGGAGTGTTTTTCGAAGATGTAATCATGAGAGCTCAACAACTTGAGTTAATCTATTCTTAGTTTGGTCTATTGTACGAAATCTTGCCAGATGTGCCACAATCAATACTTGATAAAACTAGATAGAGAATTGGACCACATGCCGATGGTATTGTTGGTTCAGCACAAACAAATCCCACTGAACAACTGACGAAACAATTGCAGCAATTGTCTATCCAGCACACAGCGGCCAACCAGACTACAGTTCTGGCTGCTCCCCCTACCCAAATGTCGAATGTACACAGTGTGCAATCAACAAATCGGAAGGCCACCCAGCAACCTTATGGAAAGAAGAAACAACATAAGAAGGGTAAGCGGGATAAGAAACCCACTAATAATGTTCACAGGGGCAACACCGAAAAAAGGAAGTCGAGGTATCCATGTAATCTGTGCGCGGAGGACCACCCGACTCACCAATGCCCTCGGCTTGCAGAGGCCCAAAAGTTATTGTCACAGCAGCAGCTTGCTGTGTTAACAAACCCATTTCAACATGGCCAAAATATAACTCAAGCCTCTACAAGCCTGGAAGGGGGCAGCCAAGGACCCCCTCCATCTTCAAACAAAAGGACCCCGTCCATCTTCAAATAATCCTGCATCCGTGAATGTGTATATGATGAAAGGTGATGCCTATATCTCGACTAGAGCTGTTACACATTATTTTCGTCATCCCTATGACCGTTAATGATGTAAACCTATTTTTTGCCTTCAGAGGGGTCAGTGGCCTGAGTTCTTGAAGAAAGAAGGGAGAAGAACTTTTCCTGAGAAAAGAAGTTGCTTTTTCCTGTGTAAAAACCTTATAAAAAATGAAGTTCACAGGTTGCCTATGTATTAGGGTGCGAGAAAACCTGATTCTTGTAGGTTGCATCATAGCTAGGGTGCGAACAGTTCGCATGTTGCACTATAATCAGGGTGCGAGAATGCTTACACGTGGGAAAAACGAGCGTTTTCTCGAATCTTCTAGAAGGAGAAACTTCCATGGTGAGGTGGCATCCGAATGGTTTGGATCTTACTCTCTTTCATGATTTAGTGGGATCATCCTAACCTCCTCACCTTATC